>OMKZ01018384.1:22555-35752 GCA_900302535.1 Neoniphon sammara | reverse complement strand
AGTGTGTTTGCAAGTGAACAAAGGGAAAAAAGAAAGCTTGAGAGGCTGTGTGTGTGTGTGTGTGTGTGTGTGTGTGTGTGTGTGTGTGTGTGTGTGTGTGTGTGAGAGAGTTACCATCTCCATTTTTGAAGATGATCTCGTTGTTCTGAAAGAGCAGCTCTGACATGATGTCAGGATTCTCCCAGTTCAACCACAGTGGTCTCTTCGCTGACGACATAATCCTGCATTCATCTAACCTGCACACACACACACACACACACACACACACACACACACAGTTATATAATAGGGATGTACTATGAATTTTTCATATCAAAAAAACTTTCTGTATTGTATATGATGACCACTTTTTAAAGAAGAAATTCTACACTACAATCTGCATGAAAGAGGAGTGCACACACAGAATACGCTGCACACAAAATATAACCTTTGGCGTTATTCAGAACTTGCTTTTTAACCTGCACACATGCACACGCAGACCTCCAACCTGCACCTGCCCATAACTTCATTCACATGAAGACACACATACACACAGTCTTGCATGCAGATGTCCATACACACATGTACCAGCACAGCACACACATGCACACTAACCTCAGGTTTCCCAGTTGGTGTGCAGGGTTGAGAGGAGAGGTAAAGTTCTGCAGAGCGTCCATGTAGTCCGGTCTCTTCATCTGGTCCACTAGAAACCGCATCTGGACCTCCACAACACACACACACAAACACAAAACCACACATGCAGGTACGTGCATTTACACATAAGTGTGCATACATGTACCCATACACTCACAAACATGCACACACACACACACACACACACACACACAAACAGAAAATCCTCTCAAACTGACTGCATTTGTGCGGTTTCAACTTGGAAGACATCTGACATGCTGCATGTGGGCAAATGTATTAGAGATGGCCAAGAGCTTTAATTAAACCTTTATTTGTTAGATATTATAAACAGACAGAAAACATCTCTACCTGAGCCTCAATACTTACCACCAGAATCTTTTATGTTGTTTATGTTTAGAAAGTTATGAGACATCCATACATTAATATCTTCAATGCATCTTCTATGCATAAAATTAGGTGCTTACAGGTTCATTTGGTGCTTGTGATAAACACAGTTGGGTGTCATTTGGTCATTAATGGAAATTAATACTAATTAATTCCTGCAATAATCCCTGTGGGAGTATTACAGATTGAACAGTAATGGCCCTAGAACAGACCCAAGAGGGACACCACATGTTACGCCCACATGGTTAGAGATGAAACTGCCAAGTGCACCATGAAATTCACAGCCAAAAAGATATTATTTAAACCAATCTAATACTGGGCTAGATATAAAAATCCACTTCATAAGAATATCAGTTAGGATTTTGTGATCCACTGTGTCAAAGGTTTTAAGTTTAAAAGCACTAAAACAGAAAGCTTATTCAAATCTCTCCTGGCTCTCAGGTCAGTAATCACTTTATCTAATGAGCTGCAGTGGGAACAGAATGCTAACTGAAATTTCTTTGCCTATTCAGATAATCATTTAGCTGTGTGTTTTTGAAGCATTATCAGTGTAAAGTGCAAATCAACTGAGTGTCCACCTTCCCTACCTTCTGTGTCTCATCCTTCTTCTCCTGTTTGAGGATGTCGGTGAGGTTTATGAGTTTCTCCATGGCCTCCACCTGCCTGCTCAGGTGTTTGAGGTACATGCCACAGGCCCTGCAGTAGGCCTCTAACAGCAACCCAAACCGCTGGCTCACTGTTTTATTGTGCATCTCTGACCTGAAAGGAGAGAAAGATAAACATATAAAGATAAAGACACAAAGAGAAGTGTGTGTGTGTGTGTGTGAGACGATGCAAAAGTTGGGGGATCACAAGGACATATTGAAGATTTATTGTTTTGGCATTGGAGCAAAACACAGGACAAACTCACTTGAGATGCCAGAAGAAGAAATGCCCTATCCTTTGATTGGTCAGGGCTTTTTTGAGGAGGAAGCGCACCAGGGGATTGTCGAGATACTGCTCATACTTTAACACCTAGAAGAAGAGAAGAGAGAAGAAAAGAAAAAACAAGAGAAAGGAAGGTCAAGATAATATACAGGAAGAGCAGGCCTGACATTTTTTGGTCAGCAAAGCCAACTTTGGATTTGACCCTGACCTCTTTTCAGCAGGGCACATCACTTGGTGACTTAGGCTACAAAGCTAACATGTTCTGGAGCAGATTATATTCAGTCTGTCGGATCGGAATGTATAAAAAGTCAATCATCTCTCTGGAAAAATGGGATCACCACTCAGAGGATCCTATGGACTTGGGTGTACAGATTGTAAGTAGCAGGGAATCGTTGTTCTATCCCTGTTGATTTATTATGCCAGAGCTAATACATTTTTGTAGCATTTCCAGGCCTTTAGGCCACTCTGGTTATAGTAGAGGACTTCTATCAAATAGCAGGTAGCTTGCATTAGTTGTATAGTTATCAATAATAAATGAAATTTACTGTTGCATAACAAGAGCACTGAAATTCTTTCATAGGATTCCCAGGAGCCGTTTGTGCATCAGATTGCACTGGTGTTCAATCAGCTTTCGGGAACATGAGGTGCACTAAGTGAGAACAAACTCTTTTAAAAACTTCAATATGATGACAGAATATTGTATCAATAAAAAGCACACCTACTGTGCCTTAATTTCCTCATGCATTCACACTATCTGTAATTTCCTTGTACTGTTCATGTATTTATTACAACTGCCAGATCAGTTACCTGGGACTGCAATTGTTACTCTAAGCTGAATCTGCAACCATGAGACAGTCCCCAGGTTTCAGAGACTAGTTTACCTCGCTGTAGACTAATTGGCGCTATGTTAGGCTCACCTGTACGAGCTGAATGAGGTACTGGGACAGTTTGTCGTCAGTCAGGTATTTGTCAAGGCATCGGACAGCAAAGTGCCTGACCATGGGGTCTGGGTAGTTACAGTCCAACAGCTCCATGGCCTGCTCAGGACGGATGGATGGCCATTCCTTTAGCAAGTAGTACATCTGAGAAACACACAACCAAAGAAAAACATGATTGGACACTCTGTATACTAATTACAGAAATATATCTGAATGAACCAACATTTCAGCAGGTGGCAAATCTTCGAGGACATCCAAAATGAACAAGTACAGATTCTGTACAGTCCCATGACAACAAACTGGAAGTGTCCTACATTTTTCTAAGTATGTACAGCACTTCTAGTAGAGTACACATCAAAGGATTACAACAAAGGAGGCTTTTCCTCCAATTCTGACTTAAATAGTTACAGAGGGAGAAGATGAAATAGTTCTAAAGGGGGAGAGCTACATCTTCAATAAACTTTTCATCTGGTATTCTCATGCCAAACAATAGACAAATGAGAAAGTTAAATCAATTTTAAACGTTAAAATATATATCGTATTTATGTTCAACTCTGTTGCTTCTGTTGCTGAATTCAAAATGGAAGATGATAGTTTTCATGGTGAGATAATATAAGGTGGCATAGCGCTACCTGTGCTACTTCATCTCTGGAGTTCCATTTGACTGCCAGGAGGATCTTGGGAAGGATCTCAGGGATGTTCATACAGTAGTGCCTGGTGGAGGGAGAGCAGGACAATTAATGCATTGTCTTACATCTCATTTAAGGTCTTATGCACAAGTTGTTTACATGTATCGTTACTTTCTGCGCAAAAGTATTCCTAAATGCAGGTATAAAACCAATTGTCACAACAATAAACAACAAAATGAAAGTTTCCATGAAACTAGAACTGAAATGACACACAAGAGAGATACTGCATGCATATACACAGATGTAAATGTAAAGGCCTCAGTATCTAATATCAGTTTACAGTTTACCTGAGGTAAATAATTTGGATTTCTCAAAACAGGTTTAAGAGCTTACACTGGTTACTGTGAGTGGAATATAATTTTGGAATATGAATGGAGTGACATTTAAACGTACCAAGTCAAAAAGTGAATTCTTTTCTGAATCACTATCCGTGTCATACTTGCTGATGGTGAATTGGTGTGCAAGTAAACACACATGATAAAGTTTGATATTTTTTAAAATTATGTAAAAATAGCAACACAAGTTGACAAAATACATTTGGCCTCAGTTACAACATGAGTTCACCATCTTTAGTGGGTTTTTTTTCTGTTTGATAAAATAGGTGTTTTTTTAAAGGGCCATTGTTCAATTTGATTTGATTGTAAAATACAACACTGGATCCACACAATTTCCAGCTCAGTGTCTATCTGCATGCATTCCTGCTCAGTGATCTATGGCTCTGAATAAATAAGCAAGTCTGTGTGATGAAATATGATGCAGTGTGGGGTTTGGTGGTTGTGAGATTACCTGTGTCTCCAAAGGAAGTCTTTCTCCTGCTCAGTGATTTCTGACAGAGGGTCTCTGTTACTCAGCTGTCTCAGCTGCTCTATGTCACTCTCTGTCAAAGCATGATCTCTGGCCACACGGTTACTCTGAAAAACAAAATAAAGAACAGACTTTCACATACTAAACTTCATTATTAACCTGACCCTGCAACTCATTACAGAAACTACTCAAGCACTGGTTGCACCCCCACACAACACCACAGGTTATTGAAAACCATCAGGCCCATTGCCATCACTTTCATGTCACATGGAAGATTTTTTGGTTACATATTTCTTCTGGAATATAACAGAAAATACATATTTTAAAGAGTTAACTAAATCCAAAATCTTTGGTGCTGGCTGTTGTCACCTCCTACAGAGTACAACAGGTAGTGACATCACCTGGCACCAAAGATCAGCCAATAGCAGCTGGCAATTTCAGTATGATGCTTTTAACTATTAAAATTTCAGGCTTTGCACAGATTTGGGTTTGGGGTTTAATTATTCTCTAACCTAACCTTTCTAGCTAAAGTATATAACTATATTGCTTTCTGACCTTGTGTTACTTTGGAATCAAGTTCATTAAAATCTAACACATTACTGCAGGGGGTCTAAGGCTTCGTCAGGATGAGAAATCACCATCAGACAAACTGATGGATTTTGGCAGTGACTGATGAGCTAGACACTGTGGGTAGTGGATGAAAAAGTGAATTTCTTGTACTGCCAGTGCTTATGTCCTATAGGTCTGCAAATGATTTAAATCCCTCACTCATAATTTAAAAAACTAACAAAGTAATGCATCATAGTGCATTTTATAGCCATCATAAACCTCTGTCTCGCCACTGCCATCCAGTCATGCAGCTACTTTAAACTACAATTTAAACATCGACATTAGCGATCCATTAAGACCAATTATTGTTAGGGAAGCGTCTCCAACCACTCCAGTTACAAATAAAGGAACAAACCTAATACACCACATTAAGCTAAGGCCATTAATAAATCAACACTGCACAGCCTGGCTGTCTCGCATCACACAGTATCTGGTGGGCCTGTGAAAACATGTCACATTAAAACAGCATACATGATGATCACATTATCTTGGTCATTCCCCTATTGTCCTGTTTTCAGGGTTCCCCTATAAATAATAAAGAACTCACAATACTAACTCACCAGCATGAATATTTTAACATATCAGTACAGTATGGTATAGTATGGTTTCCACAAAAGATCCTATTATAAACTCTTCTCCCCCATGTTAATTATGTCAACAGAATGTAATTATAATGACAGCATGGATGTTTTTTCACCCAATCATAAATGGAGGTGCTCAGTTTTTTTTTTTTTGGTTTTGTTTTTTTGGGAAAGTGGATATACCGCGCTTTTAAAACAAATTCTTTACAGAGCTCCAATAACTCCATTAAATGTGTGTACGGCTGAAAGAGAGAGATTTGACCAAGCTTTACAAAAACTAGGTTAGTATTTTCAGCAACAGCATATATTAATATTGGAAGTTAAGGGCACATAGTAGTGCACGAACTGAAAACGACGGTAGGCCTGCAGTTGGCGAGTGCAGGGACTGAATTCGCCCCGCAGGCTTCCATTTGCCAATCGATGACCTAAATGAAAGTGTCCTCATGGCACAAAATGCTACAATGAGCTGAATACACTAAACACACCTCACATTTGAAACACACATCATGAATAAGTTAACGTGTCTTGTCAAGCGCTTCACATCTTCTCACCGTACAGTAACTCCAACCGCACGTCAGATTATCACATCAGAGGTCAGGGTCTCATGCCATACATAATGCAGAAATCTGATAAGAGGTAGCATCACAAACACCATCATGAATAACTGAACGCAGTGTCTTACATTGGCCCTGTTGTGTCGCATGAACAGTGTCTGACAAACTCAGTCATGACACTGAGTTACCAATGACTAAGAGGAAGTAATAAACCACGATTTTATTGAGTGAACAGTAATATTACACTTGTTTTACCAAACACTACAGTTATGTTCAGAATCACATTTCTAATATTATGTACACAAAAGAATATATGCTGAACTTTTAACTCAATTAAAATCTTGATCAATCACATTCTTCTGCCTTGGTAAGTAAATAAGTCAAAGGAAGATGGCAGCTGTGGTGTCATTATGGTCAATCTCTTACTGATATGTAAGCACAGGAAAGGCAAATACACCTACTTTTTCTGAGAAAACCTTCTGACAACACCCTGAGAACAAGCTTGATATAGTCACTGTGGGTTAAGGCCGATTTATACATCTGCATTAAAATGCTAAACCACTGGTGCCTGTGGCCCCTGGACTGCTGCAAAGGTTGCTACCACAGCTTACTTGTACCTCTCCAAAAATTTAACTGCATGTAGGGTGACCACAAGACCACAAGAAGCATCACTGGTCCACTTGGCCGCTTTGTACTGCTTCCATCATCTTTCAGTTTATTTCCATTCATAGTTAAGTAAACATGGAGCTGATGAAAGAGGAATGCACAGAGGAAGTTCCAAATTATGTTAATTTGTAGGACACCTCATTCCCAATTTGACTGTTTGATTTCAATAAATTCATGGCAAGAAATATCTAAAAAAGTTTTCACCTGTATGACTGTTACATGTGTAAAATGAAGAGTCAACAAAGAAGCCCTTAGTGGCACAAAAACTTAACTTAACCATTGATACTTTAAATTTTGAGCTATCAAACTCCATTGTAGCTGTAATGTAAATATCCTTATATGTGTCATCCCATCTAAGTTTGGCTGGTTATCCATGAGAATATGAAAAGTACAACACCAAAAAAAAAAAAAAAAAATGGTCCCAGAAATCTAAGGTACACTGACAGCAGCTATTTTATAACAGTGTTAAAGTGTTTTAGGGTGGAATTTTCCTTTGAAAAGGGAACTTGAGGGGCACTTAACTCAGCATTATTAAAACAACAGATGAATAGGTATAGCTTTACTATATATAGTATGTCAACCTAAGCTCAAATTAAATATACCCATAATTTAAAGGCAATCATGGTGCTGTCTTACACCACAAATTCAATTACATTACATAGTCAATCTGTTACATTATTTAAGATGGTATTCTATGCTTTTTAAAACTGTCTTATCCAGAGACACAACCACATCTCACATTAGACGACATAAATCACTGTCAGATTATCTCAGACCACAAAGGAGATGAAAGGTGAAACTCAAACAGCATCATTAATGACTTGCATCATCTCACATTAGTCACTCTGTCCTGCACCACCTGGTTGATTTACAACAGATCCCACAGCACAGGGCACGGCTTGATGTCTCTCTCTCACTTGTTATAACTTTTGTTTTTCTTTTCTGTGTATGCAGGTTAACATCAGCCTTCTTGTCTTCAGGTCTCACTTGTACAAAATAATGTTTATCTTACCAGAACAGAGCCAGTTTAAAAAAAACAAATAAATACAAATAAACACATTTATAAAAAAATATTATAAATCAATTTCCTGCTGTCTCATTGTTAGCAGGCATCATCTTACAAGCAACATCAGTCTGCAAAAATCCCTGAACATTTCTTGTCCCTGCCAGGTCCTGTCTCCTTTTACCAGCTGGATAAGGTCCCTGCATTTAAAAACAGTTCCAATAGATATACAGCTGAATGGATTCATTCTGTGTGGTAAGTCATCTGTAACAGCTGCTCCACAAAATGTGCAATAATCAGCTGACAGCTAACGTTCCAGTAGCTAAAGCTAGCCTCATGTGCCTACAGTACAATGAAAGACCTCAAAAAATGACTATAAAATCACCACATATACGCACTACATATTTGCATACATCTTACAATACTACCACCCATGTTTCAAAGCTATACCACACTGTTTTAAAAGTTTGTTTCGATTCATTTCATTTCATTACAGTCTGACCTGCAGAGACTTGAAACTTTCTTGGAATAGATTTTATTTTATTCAAAGTTACTTTTTGTTATTGTTTGTGTGGTAATTCAGTTTAATGCCCGCACTAAACTGAATCACCTAACATATTTTGGTGTGTTTATATGCTGCAAGGTCAGCTCTGACATTCAGGACATCAAAATTGGCAGCCAAACGACTTCACTTAACAAGCTACACTGGAAAATGCCCTGCAGCTGCTAAATCAAAACACCACAACCACCGATAAACAAACATGGACACTGTTAAAGGATGAGGTGGATTTAGATGTCTCTTGCTTTAACCTTACAACAGGTACTCTAGCTAACTACAAAATAGGAAAATAGTCCCTGAAGAAAAGCTTGCTCAACAAACTAAATTCAAATATCCATCACTTCTATACATGGGAATGAATGCTAGCCAGAGCTGCAGGTTATCAAGTTGCTATTATTACTGTAGCTTTATCACATGAACGTTTCAATTAAAAAAAAAAGTAACAGAGTATGGTATGTTGTGAACAAGACTCAGTAGTAATGTAAAGTATTCATGCAGTGTAGTTAATGAGCTAAAATATGCAAAAACACCAGCATGGTGTTTCGTTGTGTTTTGAGCTTTGCTTCCCTGTTTAGTGCATGTTCTCACTATAGACCGTAAAAAAAATAAATAAATAAATAATAGATAAAGTGACTTAAAAATCATCCATTAACTCTATGCTGGGCTGTCTAAAGCCCTGAAAGTGGGATCACTGGGAACTAACAGTAAGAGCAGAGCAGCTGAAGCCTACAGGAAAAACTAACCTTGAGTTGCTGTTACTGCCACTGCGAAAATGGACCTTGGCTGCACTGACTTATATAGTGGTAGCTGGCTAGTCACCTAACAAGTGAGGCTGTAGTTGAAAACATCTCTCTAGAGAAGGCCGAGTTATCTTGCCTTTCAGCTGAGCTATTCACCTCCCCATCACGCAGCCCTCAGCTGCAAGTTATCAGTCTACTGGTTGACTTGTGCTGGTGGGTAGGCAGTTACCTGTCCAGAGAGGTTGTAATTGAATCCCATTTCCCTCGAGATGGTCCAGTTTGCATGATCCTCTATGGCGGGCATATCTGGGTATTTGACTGGGCTACTAAAGTGGTCAAACTCCAGCTCCAGACATGGTGTTTCCTAGACAACAGAGAATAAACACAAGGGAGTCAAAAAAGTCAAATTCACAAGGAGATGTGGAAATAAACAGTTCATAGCTTATACAGTATATAGATCAATAGTTTTGAATTTAATACAATGTACCTCAGCCAAGGACATTGAATTTAATACAATGTACCTCACAGTGATTTTACTGGAAATTGGCTTGGTCCTAGTTGCTAAGAAACATTTAGGTGCAGGAAATAATATTAGGGTAAACTGATGAAATTTGGCACTAGTTATAATAAACTCATCAATGCTGACCCTTAGGACTGTTTAGCTTATTAGACTTACAAGCAATCTTTACCTTCATATTCACGGGGCTGAACTCTGAATGTGTGCCTTATTAGGTTGAGAACCGACATTTTCTATATCAATTATTGGAGTATTTAACTAATGTAATCATGAGGTTGGCTCAGATGACTGGATACCTTGTTGGGGTTGGAGCCGGTGACTCCGATGGGGTTAAGCAGGTCTTCAAGGCCATGGGGGACGGGCCAGAGGTTCAGGGCCATCTTGTTGGCCACCAGGGTGTGAGTGTAGTCAAACAGGTTGACATTTCCCCAGGCCAGAGGACAGTGTTCCTACAGTGAGGGAAGAGACAGAGACAAAGACAACTGTCTATTAGTTGACTGTACGGTGCAGCATTTATCGGACTTAAACCCACTCCAACTGGCACTGTTACCATGTACGTCTCCCCAAGAAGAGAAGGAAATCCTCAGGAATAAACCTTTCAACAATTTAACAAACTGAATGACTCCCACTGTTGTATGTTTAAGATAACATCTTAATCTTTAGGGTGAGTCTTTGCTAAAGGGTAGCAGTGGAACCAGGTGACAAAGGGCAACATGGGGAGGCAAAGTTACATGCAGACAGCCAGTCAAAACGTACCTATTCAAAGTAAGTGCTGGAACAAAAGGCTGCAGCAGAGAAGTGTATCTTTAATTCACATGGGGCACAAAAGAGCATCCACTAACCTGACCTCGCCCTGGCAGGGCCCTGCAGGGGAGAATACTCACCCCAGGTGTCAGTTACAGTATCCATGCCCGGCATTCATAGATACTCTCTACACACACACACACACACACACACACACACACACACACACACACACACACACACACTCAGACTCACAAATACATACACGCTCGCAAATACACACATGCTCACAAATACACACCTCTCTCAGCTACTCCCTGCCAGGAGGGAATGGAAGAAAGATCAATCAATCTAGGTGTCTGTTAACAGTATCGGAGCCAACTCCTTTTCACACACACACTTTTACACACCAAGGTTATTAGACACAGAATACAGCATCTAGACAGGCCTTCTACCAACTGCACATTTCATATAATTATCGATAAGATCAAACTTTTCTTCCCTTTTTAAAGAAAGAAATATGTTATGAAACTGAGTTCAGTGAGGGAGATTACTGAGTCTTTCATTCCGTGTTTTTTTTTTCTTATTTTAAGTGAATTTTGGCTTACTTTACAGGTTACGGGTGAGGAAAGGTGAGGAAAGCTGCTACTCGAACTCGGGTTATGCTGGGTTATGCTGTTCACAATGTATTTCAAACCACAGAGAAGTCTGAGGTCAGAATACCAACAGGCATAGTTTTGGTTAAATCACTGCTGCACACATTATGTAATCAAAATCTCTAGTAAATATTGTGAGCGTTTGTTTGATTTCCTGCACATTTATGAATGAAAATCTCTAAAATCAATGAAAGTTATAAAAAAAACTTAATTCTATTACAATAATCAATCAATCAAAGCACTAATAAATAAGTTGTTCATTTTCATCATGTCTTTTAATTACATTAAATCAATCAAGTAAGTCTAGCAAACAACTCAACAAAAATAATTAACACGTTACACTGAAATATACTTCCATGCTATTTGAATCATTTGATATGCACTTGAGTTTTCTTCTCAGAGACTGAAACAGCTTTAGAAGGGGTATCATCACTTAACTGTCAGGTACTTAATTAATCCCTGAGGGGAAATTCATCCTCTGCATTTGAATCCAACCTAGACACTAGGAGCAGTGGGCAGCCACAGTGCAGCGACCAGCTCCAGTTCTACAGCCAGCGCCTCGGTCAAGGTCACTGACCTAACATACATGTCTCTGATGGTGGGAGAAACCGGAGCACCCGGAGGAAACCCACACCAATACAGGGAGAACATGCAAACTCCACACATAAAGGACCCCAGCTGGTCAGGGTTTGAACCCAGGACCATCCTGCTATGTGGCGACAGCGCCAACCACTGAGCCACTGAGCTGCAGAAATATGTTTAAGAACAAATAATCTCCAACTTTACTGTCTAAATAAATGGCTGTTTTGGTACTTTTTACCACCAACTGATACGATACACCCTCCAACTGATACAATCATAATTCATCCTCTACCCAGTTCGAGAAAGTTTTTACATTTGTTGTTACAGGCATATATGAGACTTGACTTGCCACTTACTAACTCCAGTTTGTCTGCAGCCTTTGAGAACAATAGATGCTTTGGTTTCTTTCTGCCAGAGTGTGTATACCAGAGTCTACAGCGTGTGCACCACACCAAAGTAATGACCAAAGCGATAATTGTTTTATGGCAACACCTTCACTGATAAGCAGTCATTGCTTTGGTGTTTGGTGCACTCAATGCCGCATCAGCCCAAGATAATAAGACACTACACTTAATGCAGACTAATAAACAACATTAAAATCTGCAAGTCCAAAAGAAAAACAGCCACATTTGCATCATTCATCATTCTTACTATGGAGAGCATTTAATTTCTTCAATGCAATATCTATGTTCACTCCAGTTCTGGTTCAGAGACGATCACTCCCCTTTTGAGCATGTTTTCTCATGGTATCTAACAGTTCTTCCTCTATATATTCCAAACAAACTGCTGTTGCAGGAAACAGGGTTCCCACATATTTTCAAAGACAAAATTTCAAAACTTTACATGACTTTTCATAATAAAAAAAAGGATAATAAAACTTCCATGACCATTCACAATCTATTAGTATATGAACAGAAGTGAAATTGAAGGAGCATAACATAGTCACACATCGATGCATGTTACATTATGCCAACAGCAACAGAAAGTTGGACTTGCCCATCAAAACATCACATGGAAGATTATCCATGGAACATGAATGTAATTCATTTCATTACAGAAAACAAAATTAAATTCCATGACTTTTCCTAAACTTTCAATGTTTTTACTTAATTCCATGACTTTTTCAGGCCTGAAAAATGGGATTTTAAAATTCCATGACTTTTCCAGGTTTTCCATGACTGTGGAAAGATGGACAACCTAACAAAGTGGCTCATCTTTCACGTGAAAACACTGCAGATTATTGCTATGACGCGTCACGTTTTTAAATATATTCAATTACGCCACTGTCAAAGTCTGAAGTTCAAATATTGCAATATGAATTTGAGAAAATATTTTTAATACGGCTTGCACAAGGCAAAAATATTTGGCTCCTTTTGACTTGAATGGAAAAGTTTCTTCTGTCGTGTTTCTGTTGCTGTCTGCCACCACAGTGCCCATGACTGATTAGTAATTAAACAGAGCCAAAGACGATACCTAAGCTCTCATTCAACCCGGGCACATATACACAGACTCAGGCAGGTACATGCTGTATACCCGCTTACACACACACACACACACACACACACACACACACACACAGACACACACACACACACACACACACACACACAC
>OMKZ01018384.1:0-22535 GCA_900302535.1 Neoniphon sammara | reverse complement strand
GGCACATATACACAGACTCAGGCAGGTACATGCTGTATACCCGCTTACACACACACACACACACACACACACACACACACACACAGCCCTGCAGTGGATGGGTTAGCATGTCAGTACTGAATTAAAGATAGAGAAGTGTGAAGGTGATCTGCTATGAGCCAACCTGTTTCTATCTTTAGGCTGTTTTAACTGCATTATACCCACCGTCTGCCTGTCTGTGACATGGTACACCTAATGATCCATTGGCTGCTTATCAGTTCAGGCTGTGCGCGACTAGTTTGAGAGTGCAAATGTGAACTCAATGCTTCCTATCATACCTCTTTGGCCCCCTTTCTGCCCTTGACAGAGCAGATGGAGAGGCAGAGTCTGGCGGCTCGGGGGATGTCTGGGATGTACATGTCATAGGTGAGCCACTCATTCCACCTGTAGACAAAGACGGAGGGGGGATACAGGGAGAAAATATATATATGACATGGGCTTACATAAGGCACTGGAGACAATAAGAGACAGGGGGCTTAGGCTGAATGCTTCTATCCATAAAGTGGATCTACGAAAGTTTTAATATTCACATCACTGGGCTTCCAAAGCTTCCTGATAAAATATTGAATGTTCACAACAAATACAAACATAGCCATGCAATGGAGCTGACATATACTTTTAGCATCAAAATGTAGTCTAAAAAAGCAGCATGCAGATCACTGGGGACATGGAAAGGAAAAAATCAAACCCTTCAAAGCTGCAGACTGCTGTTAACACTACAAAGTTTTCATTTTACCTCTTCAAAATTGTAAAAAAGGACAGTGATTTGGGGATCTACAATAATATAACAAAGTGTTTAAATGCTACTTGCCAATACTAAAATGTAAATTCAACCCCTCTCTGGCTCACCTGCTTAAAGTTAAGGGTCACTGCCCTTAATTTATAGTTAATGTCCTAAAGAGCCATAACTCTGACTCAAATGTTGTTATATAACTGGGACATGGCACTGAATTAAAAGCTGTATTAAAGGGACCCTGTAGTAAACTTAAAGGTGTTGTATTACAGTATTAAATTAATAAGGTGTCATATTAAAGAGTGGTCAGTTACCTTGGGTTAGAGCAGGGGACTCTCTGTGTGTTGACGTTATCACACATCTGCTCTCCACCATGGTAGATGCCTGTCCTCACATAGATCTATGTTAAGAGAAAAGAAGGAAAACAAAGACAAATTCAGTATAAAACAAGTGTTTTAATATGAGAATATGAGAACATATCGCAGCTCTGAATCTAAATAGTAAGTTATCTTAAATGATATGCAGAAAAGTCTGGCAGTTTTATGTAGATTAGTTATACACAAAATGATAAAAAAAAATAAATACTATTTTAGTCCCATGAGACTTTGAGCAGGACTTGTTTTATTTCCATAGGAAGTGAAGGTGATGGATGATCAGAGACCGTGTGTAGCTAAAAATAACTCGCCTAACATAGTAATAAAATAAAATAAAATCACATCAACACCCCCAAAATGTATGCATCTGCAGGCCTTATAATAAAGAATACATAACTTTTTATTACTAAAGGTTGGTTGTATTACTTTAGTATAATGCTAAACACCTAATATCATAGTGACCATAGTGTTTGCAAAAAATCTTAGCACAAATCACCCTAGTAATGATCCACTGGGGACACATGGATGATTAGTGTTCACTTAAAGGGAGACCTCCAGTTTTAGCAAGAGATGCTATCAAATCAATCTGATTATGTAGAGTCAAAGTAACATAAGAAATATAAATATCACTTAACATCTCATAGAACATTTTCAGTTGTTTCCTGAACAACAGAACAAACTCTCCATTAACTTAATGTATTCCTTGAAGCACTGCATGTTCCCACCTTGTCTATGTCGCGTATGTTGACGTTAACATATGTGGCGCAGAGGACTCGTATCCGGAGAGTTCCATTGATGGTCCACAGCGATTTGGCAGCTGCCTCGCCATTCATATAGGCTGTTGCCGTGGAGATGCGGCGAGAGTATGATGGCATGACAAAGGTATCTATGGGCAACTGGGTGTACAGGCTGTCCTTAGCCATTAGCATCAGGTTAGGCATCCTGCCCAGCATGATGCAACTACGGATATACTGGAGGGAGGGAATGACAGAGAAGAAGATGGTTAAAAAATGAAGTCGACACAGAGCTGCTGGTATTATGTGTGTGAGCGTAACCAAACGATGGGCTCGGTCCGTTAGGTCATTTTCCAACAACTGATGAATGAACGCAGAGGAAACACTATGTCTATCTCCTATATTGGTCTGCCTCATAAGGAATTTTTCCAGATGAAGACATGGATCCATGTGTGTGAGAGTCTCTGTGTCACCCTCGTACCTTATACTGGCTGATGGGATACTTTTCCAGCAGGTACTCGTCACAGCCACAGACTTTGAGGATGTATTTGCCCTGGTACTCCTGAACACACAACTTCAGCTGCTCAGGGGACAGCAGCATGCTTCGTGTCTTCTTACGAATGGCCTCAGCAATTACCTTTAAGATACAGATACATGCAGACACACTTTAGAGGCTGGTTTATTAGCATGAGGATGGGATCCACAGTGGTGGCGGGTCTTTCCCCAAATAACAAAATGAGTAATATTTGTCAGTAACTCAGACACGGAGGGACTACACTAAAAAGGTTTAATAAGCAATGCAGGAGAAAATTTGACCAAACCAATACATGGTTTTTAGGATCTGCTATTATTGGTATCTGGCAGGAAAAGCTCCTAATTACTCATGTATGTCGTTATATGGACTTTGATATATGCATGTAATTTCCTTGTACTGCACACACAAATTATGGTGGCATGAAGGTCTGGGTCTGGTGGCTGATTTGCTTTCCACCTAAACATCAAAGCCCTCTTTTTCGATGTAAATTAATGTCAGAGTTAATATTTCATCTCTGTCACATTTTGATATTTTTACATCAGTAAAAATTTAGCTCACCTGTTCAGGCACAAAGTCATGGTTGATCTTCAGAGTGTACTTTTGTTTGTCATTGTTAGGAGAAACAATCACCCAGATCACTACAATGATCTGACCTAACAGCAGAGAGAGAGAGAGAGAGTGAGACTGCGGGCGGAGGAAAAAAAAAATCAACCAATCAGTGTATTTCTACTTGAGCAAAAATCAACCCAGAAACAACAGCGTACCTCTTTTTCCTCTGAGGTCTGTTGCTATGATATTGAATACACTCTGCAATTTCTCCAAGTATTGTTTTTGAGACAATGACTTCACATAAATAGCACATGGATCAATTCATTGATTACTTGATTGATTACAGCAGTTCCTACCCATTTAAAAGCCTGGCAAGCAGTAATGTTCCAGTACTGAACAGCCTTAAGGGCTCACTGCTTGTTTTCTGTTCCCTTTTTTCCTCATTATGTCTTCTAATGCTTTGTTTGTGTTGAATTTTCTAAAAAATGGGAAACGGTGTGAGCAGAACAACTGTGCAAAGAAGTAATGACAAAATTCCATTTTTAATTAATCAGATATGTTTGTCTAAAAATCCCCAAGAAATAGCACCTCTTCATGTTGAGTTTATTAATTTAGGTTGTGCATCTACCTGTAAATGGAGGAATTTCTTTCTGTATGTTTGTCTGTCCTTTGATTTACTAAACAACCTTTCATCCCATCAGCTTCACACTTTGCAGGTGTATTGCTGAGGCCCCATGTTTGGATGAGCCATTCCCGAGAAAGTTGCAAAATTTTATTTTCTCATTGTTAGCTTATTGTCATGTTTGACAGAACAAAAACACGGAACTCAACCGTGAGGGCAGTGCAACACACAGACAGTCTTCAGCGTGCACACAAAGATTTTTGTAGTTCACTGTCAAAAAAAAATTGTGATTTACGCTTGCGAGACGAACTTGTACATGTGAACTTCTACGCCATCACCCACAGACTAATGTCATCAGGGTGGAGCAGCGAACTCCAGCAGTAGCAAATGAGACTGACCAACGCACAACGCAGCCTGGATAGGATTTGTTGAGTGTGAAGTTGTTTGGATAAGCGGCTCTCAAGGAAGCTGCAAGTGGCAACACTACATGCCAAGCAATCAGCCCTTTCCAAAAGGCACATTTTGAACAGGCACTGCACTAGCTGTACAAATGCTAGAATCGCTGACTTAGATGCTGCCACCTACCTTTGTCTAGTTTGCTGTAGATGTGTTTGGGTAGTTCCTGTGAGGACTCTACATTGGGTGGGTAGACATACAGCGCCCTGCTGTGGGGTCCGTTGACGTCTCTCAGCTCCACAGAGTCTTTGCAAACATTCAGGATGTTTCTCCTGAAGTCCTGAACCTCGGGGTCCTTCACCAGGTCAAATTCACACACCGGCATACCGATGGCAAAACCTAATGAAATACATAATAAAGCAGAATTTTCTGAATGTCTTTAAAAGCAAGTGGCAATTGTGGCTGGATTGGTCAATTTTGAGATGTCATAGGATTTCACCTCTAATTGCTTAAGTTCCACAAAGCATCTGGACACATTCAAAGTAGGCCAGTGGTGTCTAATCAAGTGCCATGGATGGCCAAGAGAGAGTATGCAGGTTTTCCTTGCAACCAAAATATACAAGTGATTTCACTGATTAGTTGTTTCCTCTCTGTTCAACCACATGCAATTCAGCGAAATTTTGGCTGGAAGGAAAACCACACGATTGGGAAACACTACTGTGGGCAAAACATTTTTCCCCAATTTGAAGATATGGCAATTAAATCTGATATGCTGCTTCTTAAGATGAAAACAGTCCACAACTTTGAGGCTTTTTTGATAGGGTACCTTTTGTCATTCCTGTTTGGTAATTTGCATGAAACAATAGCAACAAATTTTTACTATTCCCAGCTTCCAATATATTACAACTGACTGATGGCAAACAACAGAACACACACACAGTGTGCTACGAAAAGAGCATCTTCAACTGCGTGAAGCTACTGTATTTCTGAAAGATAAGATATGGGGAGGGAATGAGAGAAGAGAAGAACCTAGAACAAATGCTCAGAAGAGAAAAAGCCCTCACCAATCTCTCTGTTGAGAATCTTCTCCTCTCTGTTGCCAACTGGTTCAATGACCTTGAGGAAGGGCTGGAAGAGTCGGAGGTCACACAGTCTCCTGGTCTCATCATAGAACTCCTCCCGCTCTGCTTCCTGCACGCAGTAAAAGACTACATTCATACGACTTGTCTGGAATGTGGACAGGAAGGGAAGAAGAGCACTTTCTAAAGTTTGGAAACTGTCTTAACTAGATCATTCAAACTTCCAGGTATGAAATCCTCAAAACGCCTGGAGTCATTCCATCAAATTTTACTTCTTCCCCATTGAGACTGAGCATTCGTACCTGTGTGACACTGACAAAGATGTAGGAAGTCTCCTCCTGCAGCAGGTGGTGGAGCGGGTATTTCCTGGCCTCCTTGAACAGCTCGTGTTTGATGGTGATGAGCGTGGCTTCACGGAGACACTCCAGGGTCAGAATCATCCCATTAGGCAGCAGACAGTCCACAAGGATCCTACAATAATAAATGTCATCATTATACATTGTTGATGAGAACCTAATTATTTACTGTATTGTCATTTGTACTTCAGGAATACCAAGTCGTTCATATTCAATAAAACTTAGCCAGACATCAAAGACAGAAAAAAAAGATTATACCCACAATCAGAATGGGATACTACCAAACTAAACATTACATGTAAATACCATTCACCTGATAAAACTAAAATGACCAGGGCATTTATTTGACTCAGGGAGTTATTTTTAGGCAAAAAAAAAAACATTATGCATCATTGCATAAGCAATTTTACTGCACCCTAGGCCCATGAAGATAGGTATTTACTGCAAAATGACACAAATCTGTGAGGCTAATTTAATATTGATGCATTTAGGAAATAGCCTACTAATTGAGACTAAGCAGAAAATTACAAAAATATCATCACTTTATATTTTTGCTGGTTAAATGTAATTAAATAATTTAATAAATACAGCACTTAATATATTTTTCACTACCTAACAGGGAATTTCAGAAAGGGTTGTTTTTCCAACATCATATTTCCAAAAAGGCATGCAGTATCCAAAATAAATAAATAAATAAATAAAATAAAACACTTATTAGTGACACGGTGATTTAGCCAATTAGAATTTGTCTCAGTGAAAAACATATAGCAGGTGGACCTGCTTGCATAACCTTCTTCTGGTTGGTTTCTCTGCCAAGAACTACAATCTTGCCTCCAGCAAATCCGTAAAAAACATGGGAATGGCTGCACTGTCAAGAACTCGTTCAACAAACAGAACAAGTATTAATCTCAGCTATACCATCATTTTAGGGTTGCAAATGATTATTTTCATGGTTGACTCATCTATTGATATTGTTGTGATTAAACAAGTAAACATTTTGTCTAGAAAATGGTAAAAATAATCCTATCACAATTTACCAGAGCCCAAAGTGATACCTTAAAATTACTTGCAAACTCTGACACCCAGGCAACTCCCCCACCCCCATAACGACGAGAAATGGAAACCACCAAGCAAACCTTGGCATCTGTGAGCAAATGTTTGGTATTTTTACTTGATAAATAACTAAAACGATTAATCAGTTATCAAAATAATATGCAATTAATTTTCTGTCGATTGATGATTAATCGACTTATCGTTTTAGCACTACATCAGGCTAATGCATTTCAGCATATAAGCCTTTGTGGCATCAATGATATTTTCCTAATCTGTGCTTTTAACTGTCCTAATCATGTGCATATGTACACATGGGAATATAATAAAGCTATATAGTGCATTAACATCCCAAAGAGAATTTAGTGTGACGTACCTGGGAGGCATCAGGTGGATGCCCCATAGCTCCCCTGAGGAAGGCCTGGGAGGCATCTTCCTCTCTGTCCCCCAGCTCAATCACAGATCAGCTGCAGAGCACAACCTGAAAGACAACACACTTACTAACACTATCTGATAATCAACATAAGGAAATCTCAATATGATATTTGTGATTTTAAATGAAAATGTCATACTGCTGTGTATTTGTTGATTATTTTCCAATACAGGGTGACATGGTTTTAGAATAATTTCTAAAAAAAAAAAAAAAACATTTAAAATTTGGTGGAAAAAATATTACATGTGATGCTTATGATTCTACTTAGAATTTAGCTTGTATGCCAGTGTTTCTGCATGGTAGTGTTTCCCCTCTTATTGGAGAAAAAAAGCAAGTTTGAAACACAAGTAATTAAAAGTAGGACTTGATGCTTTGTTCTTTTTCCTCAATAAGCTATATTATGCAACCTTGGACTACAGAGATTTCATAATTATACCTAACCAGCAAACATAAGTTTACGTTGGCATAAAGTGATGGGGCAGAAAGAGACACCATGCACATCCTCTAAAATGTTGGGTGTTGTGCATGTGTACAAACAACTGGTTTCTAAGTAAACGATTTCTGGGTAATTGCCAAGTGAAAATATTCCATTTGATTGGTCTGCTCCACTGTGCATGTTTAAGTTAAATCCCACGCTGAAGTATGCAAACCTGGCATGCCTTACCAAAACAACACAACACAGATAGTGACAAAAGGGTAAAACTAGTTTATGGCCTAGCTCTACAGTCTAAAGAGAAACACGGGCCATATCAGTTGGTCAGCCAATGTCGAGGAGGAAGTTTTATACCTTGACAAACTGTTGAACAAGCACTTAAAACTGAAATGAAAGCCATAACTTTATCTGCCCACTTGCTTCAAAACAAGGCATTAGCTGATGGCAGAGACAGACAGACTGTCAGACAGCTTCCTTAATGGTCTCTTGAGGAAAAACAAAAATAATTCCACTCCATGATGTAGATTCTGTCTGTAGGGTGTCACAGTGTATTCTGTAATGCTGGACTCTGAATGATGTCTTCTATTTTTTAGGGTGTAGTCGAGTCTTAATGCTTGTTCCTTCTCAGACATCTCCACAGTCCACAGTGGCGCCACACAACCTCCTACATTTTTAGCACCGTCTTATAAAAAATTCCAGTCCATTAGATTTGGAATTCATATTTCAGTAAGCAGAATTCAATATAATCTGTGGTCACTAGTGATAACCTGGCACAAACATGTGACAAAATTCTGGGGGTAACCCTGCCTTTGGAGGACAGACTGGCAGACAGATGGACAAAGTCCTTCCCTATGACAACTGTATATGAACCATGTATCCAGCTGATGGTGTCCATCTTTCTCTGCAGATCCTAGACAACTGAGAGAGTCTGCATATCCACTCACATTTTGTTTCAACTCTTACTCTTGCTGCACACAGAGTTTTGACTTAACTCCGCCTGGCTTGTTGACACTTAATGTTAATAAATGTAAAGAGAGAGAGAAGTTTGTGTTTTTTTGAGAATTCAGCTGGCTGAAGTGCTGAACTGCACAAAAACAACCTGCAATACAATCTACAGCAATTTAAAATCACAAAAGGATGTCAAATGTTTCGCAGAGGGAAAGGTGTTTTTGGTAATCAAGGACTTCTTGTGCCAAGGCAGAAACTTCAAGCAGTCATTTTATTGAAACTGAGCAAATTCAAAACATTTGAATCTCAAGACACCCCTCTCTCTTTTTTTTTGTTCTACATATTTACATGAATACATGCATACTTACATAAAATGTGTGTCCACATGAAAAGCAGATCACTATAGCATGATTTTTGTCTCTACTGAGCACCTCTGTCTTATATACTAACTAAGAAATGCTTTGTTCAAAGCTCTGATCACTTGGAGATCAGGCCTCTGTGCTCAGGTTTACTTTAAGGTCCTGTTTCATTTTAAGGCATGAAAGATTAATATATATGGACATTGACCTTCACACAGCGTGTGGTGGGAGCTGGAATAACAGTTAGCCTAGCTTCTCTCAACAACCACCACCCAGACAGTTTCCCCCTGCTCAAGCAGAGCAGGACTAAAGCAATGCCATCAACACCACACTGCTTTTGAAGCTAAACCACCACAGAGCCTTCTAGCAGTTGCAACACTGCAGGGTCAGGAATATTACTTAACCTCCAGTAATCCAGTCTTTTTTTTTCCAGAACAGAAACTTCTCCTGAAAGAATATTAGCTAAGACACTGTTTGCTAGCTGAATCTGTATTCACTGCTGGTCAACATTAGCTCACTGAACTTTCTGCCATGAAGCACTAGGAAATAAATGGGTCAAGGGGGATTTCAGTGGCACAGCTCTTTGTAGATGGATGGTTCAGGCCCACCATTCAAACACAAAAACACCACAGTGACTCACAGTGATGAGAACCAAACTCATGTTAGTGTGGGCTCTCTGGAAATTACAACATCATGCCTTGGTTTGAACTTCAGCCGACTTATGGTCATAAACAAGTCTAAGTGGAATATGATCAGAATGAGAAGAGAAACAAGAATTAGTATCAGCCATCAAGCCAATCTACACCTTTCCTTCATTCCATTAGCGTGCTACTTGTAATGATCTAAGCTATTCTGTAAGATAGGGTCAGGGTCTAAATTATAATAGTTAAATGTCTAAAATGTCACAATTACTAATAAGTTCAAAGAAAAAAAAAAAAACACATACCCTTCAAACTGTGCTCTACTGACCTTCAGTCTATGTTGACGTCTGGTGTTTCCTCACCTG
The DNA here is from genome assembly GCA_900302535.1 of Neoniphon sammara. Lineage (NCBI taxonomy): Eukaryota > Metazoa > Chordata > Actinopteri > Holocentriformes > Holocentridae > Neoniphon > Neoniphon sammara. Next base: position 12,889 of record OMKZ01018384.1, on the reverse strand, counting down.
GCTAGCCCATACTAGTAGAACAATGTTATATTGGATGGACCAGCTTATACTGATGTAAAAGCTCAAATTCATCATGTTGGTTGAGGCTGAAAACATTTTAGAGCCCATCACTAATCACTTAATCTTAAACTAACCCATCACTACTCTGATGACTCAAGCTGCAGCCTGTTGCTTAAAATCTAACCTTAGCAGGTGCTTAGGGGATGACAGCACTTATGAACACCAGTGTCCACACCACTTGGACAGGCTCATTTAGTCACACTGTGAGTCACACAACAAGTGTATGGAGTAACACACTGCCTGGAACTATGCTGTGAGTGTGACTGTGTGTGTGTGTGTGTGTGTGTGTGTGTGTGGGTGTGTATGTGTCCACATGCCCTGTTGGATTCTCCTACTACTGTACACTCACCAAGGTATGTGACACCAGGCATACTGGAAAGAATATGACTAAGCGAGAGGGTCATCTCTCTTTTGCTCGCTCACACACGGAGATCAGTAAACCCTTGCCTACATATGTCGCCTGAGCTCCTCTAATTAGAGCATTTCAGACAACTCCATGACTTGATCATTCTTAATTTCTATACCACTCATCCATGACTGCCTGTATTCAAATCCATACAGCTTTCTTCATGGTTTAATAACGTGATGGTGAGAAAGATGGTGTGACAGTGCTCAGAAAATGATTATGACCGGCTACATTTCAGACAATCCGCCTTTGTTTCAGCCTCTTATTTAGTCCATACTGTCTTCTGACATAGAAAAGAAAGCTGCTGTTATTTTTTAAAGCACTACCAGAGACAATAAGAGGGGATAGCATCCCTTTGATAACACGTTTGAAATTCATCATCCAACTGAGTTGAAGTAGTTGTTACGATTTCAGGGATGTAATCAGTACAACCATCCAGGGAACAGGAATGAGGAAAAAACAATCATCATTTAAAATGAATGGGAATGTTTTGTGTTTAAGAAGAGAGAATAAAGGAAAAATGGCAACCCTGATTTGGAACATATCACCCACTGAGCAGTGCCCTAATCTGTGACCCTGATCAGGATGCAGCTAACCTCACAGGGACAGAAGAGGAAGCTTCCTGCTCACAACACAGGATGTGGAGAGTGAGCAAACACTGGCCTAGACTCAAGCCTGCTTTGAATACTGAAACACGACTACAAAACTTGGCTACCAAAGACAGGTTGTAACATCAAAGGGAAGCTCGGCATGTATCACACAATCTCCGTGTGGTTAACAGAACGGTTGGCCAATTGTACCACAATGCACAACAAAAGGTTTCACAAACCAACCCTGTACTGTAGCCTATCTCAAAAATAAACTGAGAACAACTGGTTGATTATTTTTAGTCCTTTCAATTGATCCATGAAACAAGTTCTGCAATGCTACCTATAAAAAAAGGGGGTGAAGTGCCTTTGGCTGGACAGTCATGTCAGGCGTTATAATTCAGATGAAAAGAGAAGAATTTGTGATGCATACCTAAGGGAGAAGCTCTCCTATTTTGATGATGAGACAGTTCCACCCTTCATGTTTCAATCCATCTTCACGGTGGCACTTTGATTTGTATGTGCTGAAAGTAAAGTAAAACACAACATGGTGATATGCAATCTACACCTGCAGAATGCTCACAATTTAGCACCAGGCTACCTAGGCAATGACAGTTCACAGATGATAGCTAATGATACAATAACATCGTGGGTGTTTGTACAATTTTAAACGACAGTCAATTAATAAAGTTGTAATTACCTAACAAATTCTCCCCGTGTTTGGTCTGTCTAAGCAGGCATATCTCACGGTTTTTAATGTTAACATTATCCACCACTTGGAACTAGTAAATGTTAGCTAGCTTGCTAGCTCACTGGCTAACAGCTGTGGTTAGCTTGTTATTCCCATGTTGGCTTAAATGATGGCAAACATATCTCTACAAATAACAGCTCTTTATCCACTAAAAGAAAAAAACGTCATCTGGCATGGTTGCTGACCTTATGTGTTGTCGTCAATATAGCGAAACGCTAGATGATGATGATCTGAAATGATGATCCAGCTAACGACAGGTAGCTAGCTAACTAGCTAGCCAGCCAACCCCTTCAGATCCCAGCGCCCAGCTGCTGCTTCCCGGCGCCGGGCAAAGGAGGTTGTTATTTGCCGTCTGCCACTCTCTGTGCCAGCCAGACTTGACAGTAACCGTTACTCCATAGCAACAATATATCCTCTTGCACCTTGCGTTTCCAATTGAGCAGTTAAAGAAAATAAATACAATCCCGCATGTCCAGTCAGAGGGCTTGGACCTGCCGAGGACGTTGTGAGTAGCTGGGATACTAGCCGACTGGGCAAGTTGTCCTCTTGCGACAATGCAGCCACGCTGTCTGGGCGGGCGCAACTCTCTCTCTCTCTCTCTCTCTCTCTCTCTCTCTCTCTCTCTCTCTCTCATGCACGCATACAAGCGCGCTCGCAAACAGTCTGGGTGGATGATAAAGGGTGATGCTTTACATGTAGACATATGCTCTGCCAAATGTGTATTATTTTAATCAAAACCATTGTTATCTAACACAATGTCACAGGAAAACAGAATCATAATCCTTCTCCACACATAATAAACTGAAGATACCAACAGGCTATCTATGTTGGCCTAGTAACTATAAAACCACCATATAGTAAAATTTGCAGATGGCAATTTTGATGTCACTCCTTACTCTGTCAGATCAAATTACATGGGCCTGTATTAGGAGAATTTGAAGACTGGTGATCATTCCTGGTTTAAACGTGTGACAAAGGAAATGATCATTTCTCCAAAAAGTAACAATAGTTCATCGACAATTATTCATGGAGAAAATATTGAAATTGTCCAGTGCTATATATGTTTGGGGACTGTGTTTTATAATTGAATGAGATTTGATGAGAATACATATATTATTTAAGAAAGGCCAAATATCTCAGTATCCTCAACTCTTTTGGAGTTGAGGATACTGAGATACTGAAAACATACACCATTTACTGAAAGTGTTCTCTTTTATTTGTTGGTTTACATCCCTCTGTTAAAAAGACAGGAACCAAATGCAATGAGCTATCAATATTAGTTCAAAAATTATTGGTGAAACAGAGATCCCTTGCGCAGTTAAACTCTAAACAGACCCTCAAGAAAGCATATGCTATTATTAATGATCCATTACACTCTTACATGAATCCTTTGTACTGATGCCTTCAGAAATGCGTTTTAGAAGCCACACTTGCAGTAGCTTGCCAACAGGAGAAAATTTGGTTGTATCCCTGAAGCAAGTACACTGGTAAACATAGCATCCATATGTATGATGAATGTGTGCTGTTTTTGTTGTTCTTCAATTCCCCCAGGGAATAACGTAAAGTAAGAGTAAATGTTTCTGTTGTTGTTTTCAGCGAAAAACTGCACATTATAATCAGACTATAGCCTCAGTGATTGTTTTATAGATTCCTGTTTTGTTGTTTTATATTACAAATGTATTTTCACATTGCCATACCTAATGTTACCCTGACTAAATTACGACTATCGGACCGATTCCCTTTCCATAAGTCATCAAAATATACATCTCACTTTGCCACACCAGGCCGGCTGTCCTGCCAGCTGATCTGAGCTGCATAAATAGCCAGTAGCGTCTCTCCGTGCGTATCACAGAGGTGTAACATATTAGCACAGTGTGTCATGATTGCCACCCATGCAAATCAGCAGCGGTGGCATCGGAAATGGACCGTACCAACTAGGAAAGGTAGGCTGGAAAACCCTTGACACCTTTCTCTCTTCAGAATATCCAACTCTCCGCCCGGGATTTGATTCTGCAACATTCAACGTGAATAATCAGTGGTGTTGTCTTCGCCAGATCTACATGGGCGAGTTTACATAAGGAATTCACTCTCCCTTTTAAACTCTTCCCTGGAAACCCCCCCCTCCAGAGAAAAACGCAGCGTGTGCCCGTACGGTCGGGGCTGTCAGCCTGCCTGGCCGCTCGGTTTTGGAGAGAAGTTGGCAAGGGGATGCGACTGCGATGATGGCGCTGCATATGAAGAACAGAGATGCAGCCTACTACCAAAGTGCCGAATACTGCAGAAATTACACATCGCCGCCTGTCAGCTACAGTGACAGCAGCCATTATCTTGCCCGCTTACCAGGTAAGGAGAGGCTTTGCAATATTGGAGCTGCTGTCGGACTGTCAGTGCTCGCTAATGTGGAGGGATGGGGAAAATCTAGCCAGTGCAATAGGATGATTAGACAGGGAGAGCGGGTTGTTGGAACCGGCTAGTGTCATCATCTTAATGTCATCCACGGAGGTGCGGGAGCTGCCACCCATCTGTTGGTTATTCTAGGTAAGAGAAGATCATTGATGCTAGGATAGAAACGCCGAGGTTGCCGAGATATTATAAAGGTCTCTTGTAAGAAATAGGTGCATCATCTATGCATCCTGCTCCAGGTTTGAGCTGATGTGTAACTGTGATCTGATAGTGTGCAGCATGAGTAACATGCTCATATTATCTCCTCCTGACTATGACAGGCAGTCCAGCGCTCTCCTGCCAGAGATAGGGGAAGAAAGAGGAATTGAATAGCCCCTGCTCTGCTCCATTCCATTCTTGCTTTGCTGTGCTCTGCTGTGTCTGCACAGCTGATGGTGACATGTGGCAGTGATACAGTCAGTGTGTCTGCATGGCACCTGCACACAGGCAGACTGGTTTATCTGTTGGTTTTGGGGGCTGAGGCCACCATGTGTCATGCATCCAGAGGATCCAGATGATTTGTGAGCTTGATCAGTATTACTGTCACCAACTGCCATCTTCACTCAGATTTTAGTCAATGTGATAATAAAATTACACACAGAATGAATTGTCTTAAATGTTTGGTGGTGGGAAGTTAAAATATATGTATCTGCTTGAGTTGGGTCCCAACCAGAAATACAGCTTTTTACTTGTGGGTAGAGCTGGGTGATATTGATTTTATATTTATACTATGATATGAGTCTGGGTATTGTCTGGGATTTTGGGTACTGTAATATGGTAATATGGCACAATTGTTGTCTTTTGCTGGTTTTAAAGGCTGCATTACAGTGAAGGGATGCAATTTGCTGAACTTATTAGACTGCTGTAGCTTTTATTTGCCTCCACCTGCTTGGTCATCATATCCACATTATTAATGATTGTTTATCAAAAATCTATTGTACTTAAATATCTCATGAAAGCACCAAGAGTCATTCCTACAGTATCGTCAAAATATCGATCCTGAGGTATTCAGTCAACGTGATATTTAATTTTGTCCATACTGCTCAGCCCTACTCACAGGTGAAAATGTCTCATAATTATTAAAGCCATTCTTACTATTAAAGCAGAGTGCTGATGCAGCATGTTATCATAGAGTGAGGGATGGAACTTGTACTACCCCATTATCTCTTGGCTAATAGATTTCATGGTGAGGAATGGATAAGACGTATCCCAATACCTTGACCTGATGGCTATAATGCACAAAGTCCAAAGGGCCAATAGCACATTTATTCATAACTGAAGTTATTCCTGTGGTGAAGGACGGTCTGATCATCATTTACTCTACCAAGGTCAAGAACTAGAGGACCAACAATGGAGACTATGGTGTCATTGAGGTGTAAAATCAGAAGCTGGGTTTCATTGTAATAGTACAGTCCTGAAGTACACAGTACAGTAAGATGTATGCGGTCTTTGCTGCCTTCTGCGCTCGTCCAGTGCCCAGTGAAGCAGATGGAATAAGTGCGGGAGGCATGAATGCTTCTCATTGCTCCATAATTGATGTGACACAACGCAGCATGGCAAGAGAAACTCTGGAGAAAATGAACACTTGGCCTATTTATGATAGGAGAGACTCTCAGTGGAGGCCGGCCGATTAAGAAGCTGCAGGACAGGAACTTTTTGTGATCTTGGTTCTAGACCAAGACTGAAGTGCTGCTGAGCAAAAGTCAAATTAGAACAAAAACACTTAGCTTTGCACTTAACTGGGATGTGAGGAGTTGATGTCTTCCCAAGTCTGCTTGAGTTCCTCCATATATCTGAACATATAGATTCAAATATATGGAGGAAAAAAATGGGATGGTTGCTTTGTTAATCTGCTGAGAAATATCTGCCTTGTTCCTCAGAGCAGCATATAAAGCGCCTAATTTTCTTATTGCAAAGTTGATTGCATCCCTCTTTAAGCCTCAAAGGCAAAACAACAAAGTTTTCTTGACTTTGCAGCATGGCCTTTCTCTGTGAACCTGCAGTCAATGTGCTGCAGAAGTGTTGCGTCCCTTTCCAGGCTTGAGGATAAGTCTCTGAGGAGGAGGCTCTGTATCTGGAAGGAAGGGAAAGGATACGACTCTGACCTTGGCCTATCTAGCGTCAGTACAAGCTCACATTAAAACTTTGGAACAGTAACATCCAAACTAAGGTAGCAGATGAGTAATGGAAAGACGTGAGTGCATTTGCTCTGTGACAGCTCTGTCCTGGTAATGTCAAAGGATGACTAAAAGACAGTCAGAATTTGAAGTTTTCCCAGTATAAAATAACGGTAGTGTACAAGATCTGAGTCAAACACACATTGTCTTTATTTAGGGGATAGAAGGGTGATTAATGCTGGATTTTTTTTTTCTTGAGTTCTGCCGTGATGTTGGGAGGATCTTATCTGTCATCACAATATAGAAAAAAACATATACGGGTGCTTTCTGCCATCACATTGAAGACTTCATTAGAAGTTACCTGCATAGTGTAGTCAGTTAACTAATAATGGATTTTGTGGCTGCTTCTTGGTTCTCCAGTGAAAAGTCAGACTCTGTCTTGCTTTCCTAGTCTGCTACCTTAATGGTGGGCTGAATCAAGGTCATAGGAAATGGGCCATTAATGCAAGATGTCCACCTCCACTAGAAAAAGTGATAGCAAAGGAACATCAGAACTTAGTCTTATTTCCTCCAGGGCAAAAACAAATTAAGGGTTACAGTTTATGAAATGTGCTTTGATCATAATAAAGTACCCACATCATCGCAGTTTGGTCCCTGGGTTCTACATGAGAACAAAAATGGGGACCAAAACAGGGATCGACATGGAAGCAAAAATTATCAACAAGCAATTACTGCTACAAAAAATATTTGGAAAGCAGCGCACTAAAGGCTAGATGGGGTCCCAGCTATAGTGTAGATTGAGCGGACTTTACGGATGCAGCACTTGTAGATAACATCTCCGTGGTTTCTAGTCTATACAAAGCAGTAATACCAGATAAGGTAAAGTTGTGGTGTCTTACTGTTCATGTTGATATCTTAGCATATGTGGCCAAGATCAAGACATAAAAGTGTGGGACTACAAGCCAGCACTGTGGGGAAGAGCCCTTGAGTGCCTTCTGTCTAGCTTAACAGGGGGACTGAAATGAAATTAAGACCGGAGCTGATGCCTAAATATACAGTAAGAAGTCTGACACCAGCAAATGGGTTAGCACCCCTAAAGTAGTAGTTAAGCTGGCACAATTGGCACTTTGACATGGAGATGTCATAAGGCAACAAGATTGTGGAGGCATTGACCTGAGCACAATTGAACCCACATGAAACAACACTCTTTAAAAAGAGGAAATTTAAGGTATGAAAGGTAAGATGATCCAGTGAGATATGCTGAAGCAATTAGGGATGAATTGGGGAAGGAAAAACAATTAATCGGAAAGAAATGTGAATATGGCAGAATATTGCACTGCTTTGGAATACTTCCAGCATTTGAACAACCATTGATGTGCTGCCCATCACCACTAAATCTCAGCTGGTGGCCAAGTAAAGACCCCAAGTGGCTTCGGGCATCGCAGTGCTTATGGGGTAGTCATTTGCCAATTCAGTACATTTAGTGGGATAACCAAGAATTGCAGTGCATGACAACAGCAGATGAGTAAAGGGAATAGAAATTAATTGTTTGCCTGTCAGAATGGCTGAAAGGGCTTTGTGAGGGGGAACAAGTCAGGAATGAGTTATTACTTCTGTCCCAACACAGCCCAACACAGCAGTAACTTCAGCTTACCTTGCACAATTCCTGATGTAATTCTAGTTACATAGTTAATGTCTGTTGTTTGCTGATTCAATATGGTTTCTTCAAAGGCCATTTCAAACTAGTGGGGTCAGACGCCCCTTTAGCCTCTGGCTTTGTCAATTCCTATGGGTCAGTTTTCAAACTGCTGTTGCTGATGATTGTTGCTGATGCTTGTGGAACTTATTGGGTGAAATTTTATTTTGGCTTTGGACTCCCAGTGCAGTCTCAGGCCGGGATCGGACTATGTGATATTTCTGTCTATCACAATAGACACCATGTCAGATTGGGCATTCGTAGTGACAGAAATTCCTGCCATGTCTTGGCCAAGTGAGATGCCACATTATATTTTTGACCCCGACCAATCAACACATGCTTGATTTCATCACCTAACATGAGGTCCACAGATGATTGTGGAGGAGGGGTCAAGACGTTAACAGTATGACAATCAGGTACACACATCACAGGATTTGTCAGACTAGTGGACAAAGTGGACAAAAGACAAAGTTGCTTGACTTCATGTTGGGGTGTTGTGGACCATCCTGGTCAAAAAATGTCAGTTTTTTGAACATGTCATAAAACGCTGCTCACCATCATTCACTAACATCATATTTGGGCGTGGAGCTGAAAATTTGTTGGCCAGGATAAAACTGTGTCACAATTGGGATAAATTTGCTTGGATAAGTGGCAGAGTGTAGGTCTATTCAGTGTTGAGAGCAGGTTCTGGGAGGCCAGAATTTATTTGGGAAGTGTCATGGACCTAATTCAACAACACTGAAAAAAGCATGACAGTTTGATGAGCATGAACTTTTCTGGTCTTGTTTGAACCTCTTCATTTGTACATAAAAACACAGACATTTATATTATATTAAAGTGATAATCCACAAGATCACTAAATTCATCTGTCAGTCAAACAATGTGGGTGGGACTGTGACATCTTTTTCCTTCGATTTTTTTTGTTGGTGATGTTTCAGTTTCTGTAGGTGGCGCTCTTTTCTTTGTCTGTTCAGCCATGGTGGCTGTCACTACTTGTACTAACGACACAGTTCTTCTGTTTAGTCCAAACAAACAGGAAACATAAAACATAACACCTCCTCTGCATCAGACAAATTTCCCAAGGAAAGCGCCACCAGACTACGAGTATTTGAAACAGCAAATGCAAAATCTTTCATCAACTGGCTATACATTGGATCACTATTAAGTTAACTGACAGCAAGAGTTATTTATCAGCTATTTATTTATATGAAAATGGCACAGACTAATATATCGCATGGGAGATACAGGGGTTGGGGCTGTAGAGGCGAACAATCTCTCACCGTCTCATCTTGCAGAGAGAGGACTATAGTAAGGTCAGGCCCTTGTCCTGCATGCCTATGCTGTGAGGTCACGCAGGCCAGGTGACAGACAGGCAGCCAGACAGACTGGACAGATAGACTGACAGCAAGCAGCAGTCGGAAACACAAACATCCCAGGGTGTTATTTTAGGTCCATGAATCACTGCCGTTTGGCGTCCAATCAGATTCCAGATGAAAGCTTCCAGCACAGCGAGTTTTGACACAGCTGTTGGCCTAGTACTGACCCGACAGTGTATGAAGAGGCAGTGTGGTTACGCACACAACCATATACACATTTCTCTCTCTCTGTCTCTCCCACAAAACACAAACATAGTCTCACACACTGACACTCTTTCTTTCTGTTTAAAATGAAGGAGCAATTAAGATACACACATTTAACGCACACTGCCATTACCCAAATCTTGGTCTCTCATTTTCCTTATACACTTCCATACTTACCATTTATGTGCACCCCCCAACCCCTCTCACACACACACATACATACACAGTGTGTAGAATCAGCCTTCAAGCAGTCAGACTTCAGGCTGTGATCTGTTCTGATCAAAGAAGCTTGAAGAATTTATTGTCACTGTCAGCAGTGTGTGTGTCTGTGTGTGTATGTGTGCATGTGTGTATGGGCTGTGCATGCGTATGTAGTCTTCCGTATGCATGACTGCAGGCGTTGAAGGCCTAGCCTAATCTTTCTGTTGCCCACTGGAGTGTGAAGCTCCTCTGTCCATGGGTATGCTTCCGTTCATCCGCCTCTCGCTTTACATCTTTGTTGCCTCGAGGCTCAAAGAAATGCCTCTCCTAATGTCACTGACCATTGGTTAATGTTGTTTTCCCACTCACAATTTTTTAAGACTGATACAGATTCCTGCTAAGAGAAAATGTTCATGTAAATCTGCAAATATGATGCAAATTCATTAACTGGTAATCCAATCCAACACAGATTTCTTCAACGATAAATTTATATTGAATGTACTAGTGCTAATGCTAATGCCAGTGCAGGTAATCAGGGCAATCAAGCATAAAAGCATAAAGGCAATGCTATTTTAAAGCAAGCACGCTATCAAATGTTTAAGTGCCATACCAAATAACTCTAAAGTTCATATTTGCAGCTCTCTGAATCAACACTCTGAACACCTCATCAATATTACTGAGTGTCCTTGTAAGGGATTTCATTCATGTGTGATGTCTGCCTATGAGTCTTAAAATACTAGGCTATATGTAGCGTAATGAACTGTATATGTCAGGCCTATTCAAAATTCAAAAATTGCTGGCCCGCGGGCCGCCAATTTTGTATTATTATTTTAATTGTTAATAACAATGTTATGGTAACCGAAATAGTTACAGTGAGCATTGCCTAAAGTCCGGAAGCAAAACCAAAAAAAACAACAAGAACAAAAGAACAAAAAGAACAAAACAAAAAAATAAGAAAGAGAAAAGAAATAGCCTATACTCCGCCAATGAGGATAGGTGGCGTGGGCTACCTTTCCCAAATCCCAAATTTATCAATTCTAAAACGGAAAATTGACAATGAAAACCATCAGTTTAACCCTGCATGGACTGGTAAATACTTTTTACTGCAATATGCCAGGGTTAGATATATGACCAAAATTTTATTTATTTTATTTTATTTTATTTATTTATTATTATTGTTGTTGTTGTTTATATTTTTTTTTTTGGGCTGTGTGTGTTTTATTGGCTATGGTTACTGGTACTTGACTCTGTGATAACACTGATATATTTGTATTCTGTTTTTGCACTTTGTCTTGTGCCTGGATTAGATAGGTGACCAAATTTTATTTTATTTTATTTATTACCCTTTTTTGTGCGTGTGTTTCACTGGTTACTATTGTTGGCACATGTTATGGTTCTGTGATAGAATTGATATCTCTTAAAAAAAAAAAAAAAAGCTGATTCTGCACTGTGCCTATGCTGTGCCTGGGTTAGATAGGTGACCAAAGTATTTTCATTTCATAAGTCTTGAGAATAAATATTGATATTTTTACTGCATTTGCATTTATTTAAAATTTGTCATTGCTAAAAGCTTTTTAAAAAGTTTAAAATTAGCCGCTGAAAATGTATGGCCCATCTACATCTCCTGGTTTTAAAATCTGGCCCAACTGAATTTGTAATTGAATAGCCCTGGTATATGTTAAAGATGGGAGTCTGAGACTTCACAGGATGATATCACAGTGCTTGAGCCACGATACAATAATATCATGATACAGGGAATTGTGACACATTAAGTATTTCTTTTCAATGTATCGCAATATATCATAATCAAGTAAAAAAAAAAGTGCATGGAAAATCAGAAATCGAAATAATACAATTACCAGCATTGCACCTCAAAATAACAAGCAAGAGTTAAATCACTTCCTCCTGAATCATTAACTCAAAACTCATTTGTTGGAGTTGTACTAAATGTAGATCATGGTAATGCTTAGAAGAAGAGGAGGGCTTATCTTGCATCACACTCAGTCACTCTGTCACAGCCTCCTTTTGATGAAGGAAATTGGACCAAGATCATTCACTTGCACTACATGGCTCTGCTAAGAGCTTATTAATCTGACTACCACCATGTGTCAAAGTCAACATACTAACATACTGTCTAACAGTGGGGGGTCTACAGAAAGTCATCTGTCTGGAAGCCGCCTATGGGCGCCTCCACCATCTGAGGTTTCACCAAAGTCATTTCAACATAATTGTTTAGCAAAAAATAAATTACTGATGAAAAGATATTCGCAATTTGCTGATGGCATGAATGAAATGCCAAATACCGAATCAAACAAAACTGATTACTAGCTAAGCTGGTTATCACTAAGCAAACACAACAAAATGTGAGCAATTTCTTCTTACTGACTAAAAACCCACCAGAGCTTTCATCCATGTTTTAAGGATCCAATGTACAGGCAGAACTCAAACCTTCCCTGTGCACCATTTCTGTAGCGCTTTTTCACAGCAGCCATTTTGACATGAAACACAGGTGTTACTAATCATGCTACTAATCATCAATTAAGGTTCTGTGCCTAAATAGAATAGAAAAACTTTCATCCTTTCATCAATGTCATTAGTAACACCTGTCTTTACCTACTATTTCACATCTAAATGGCTGCTGTGAAAAAGGTCTATTCTCACCATTCCCTGCACATGTTTGCCGCCTGGTCTCAGTGAGTGAATGAGCTGAGTGAATTTTGGATTGTATGGACACCTGCCGTAAGACCTCCACCACAGACTGAACCATATTATAATAACAGTATTCTATTAACTACATAAGTAGCAATTATTAATATTACTATCAGTATTGCATCTTGGAAGAAGACTGCAATATGATGCTATCCATCCCCCCACCCCTGCACCCCTACTATATGTGATATTTCCTCCAAGTCTAACTTGTACCCCTCCTCTTCCCAGGCCCAGAGACCATGTTGAAGCCTCCTCTGAGTCTCTTCAGCCATCCCCAGCAACCGTTCCAACACCTGGACTCTCTGCACCAGCTTGGACCTCCACCAATGGCGCCCACCCA
>OMKZ01018383.1:26044-40611 GCA_900302535.1 Neoniphon sammara | reverse complement strand
GGTAGCATGGCTGTGTTGATGCCTGGTGAAGTGTGCTCCTATAGGAAATAAAGGCAAGCGATGAGAGCTGAGACCCATCAGACCGTCAGACTCATCAGTGGTCACTTTTATTTATGCAGACAACAGAGAAACCCAGACAAACAGTGGAAAAACACTTACAGACAGACAACTGAAAAAAAAAAAACAATACATAAACTAGATGAGACAATTTTGGAGTTTTGGAGTCTTGCTCATTCACACAAAAACACATACATACAAAAAATAAAATCACCCAATCTCACACAGAGATAATACTAAAAGAGGAATGAACTGACACAGAAAGACACCAAACAAAGACAGACGAAACAGCAGATGGAGGACACAGACATGGACCCCCTAGACCCACAAACAGATTGGACCCGACTGGCCAGCCTCTTGACTTGCCATAGTCCAGCATCAGCAGGGAGGACGGCTCTCCACTGCTGGCCTGGGGTGGCTCCAAGAAGATCTACAGCACCAAGGGTTGCCTTTTTTTGGTCATTGTTAGTCAATGGAATTGGTCTTGGTGCTTATAGGATATCTGTAGTTTGAAGGAAGAAATGTTCTGTTGTGGAGTTTTTATTAAGGCGTCTGTAACTTCAGAATGAATATCTTTCTATCAGGCAGCTTGGTTTTCTGGGAATAGCCAGGCCCAGAGGCACCGAGGTAGGTTCATAATAGATAATCTTTCTTCATCTGTGGAAGAGTGTAGGAGGGAGGACAACCCCCCACCCACCCATTTTCAGCAGATGTAGAGAAGACATTAAGTCTCTTGCAGTCCTGCTGAATCAACATGCTATTGGATACACACAAACAATCAATATCCACTGCTCCGAGCTCAGAGGAGGAGGGTTGGAAGGAGAGCTGGGTGTGGAACAGACAGTTGCTTCTCCAACCCCCATTATAGCCCTCCATCTGTCTGGGCCAGGGAACACAGACCAGAGTCTGGGGACTGGCATTTTAGTGCCTGTCCTGTGCTAAAGGCAAGGCGGGGACCAGAGCACTATGCCATTCAGGGCACATGTGCAGGTCAAGTAATGCATATTAGGAAATGATTGTGTGAAATCTATATACGTCTGGTGCAATATTTCAAGTTGTTTTAGGCTGCTGGACTTGATAAAATACTTAGAGTGATATTAGACGAAAAGTCTAATATGGTACAGGGTGGTGTGGCTTTTAGTAAATGGTTTGTGATATATTTAGCATTTGCTGACAAATTAAATTAACAGTAGATGGTTCACTGAGCCGAGATCTAATTTTCAAATTATCAAATCACAGTCTGTAACATATTCTGCAACTACAAAACAAATATCTTTTGTGTGGGCTGGGAGTGTTCAAGTAGAATCCAGCAAAATGTTTATGTAATCACAGAATCTTATAACCTCCCTTGTATCTTTTTGTTTGTCTTCTTGTTGGTAGCATGACATATTCGCTTAGTTGTTCTGTTGCTTCACTGGGTATAGCCTTGGGACACAGAAAGCCAGTGAACCTCAGTGCCATCAGCAAACTGAGGATAATGTTTGGCTGAGGAAGTAGAGCAGAAATGGCTGACTTCTGGGTCGGATAGCAAATGGCCATGCTTCACTTTTGTATAAAGCTTGTGACCCAATAAGACTGGGGGTGAGTGCGAAGCTTAGAATAAATATCAAATTAACTGGCAGGGCAATTCCACAATGTGAACTTTAAAAATGAATATTTGATGTACTGCAGTACTGGCTGCAGCAACAGACATAATGTTGTTATTGTGCTCAATCCTGAGATTTGAGTTTGACTTGCAGCTACAAATTTCCTGATTAGTTCAGATCAGCCTCCCTCCAGTCTTCTTCCACCATCACCACCCCCACACACACCCATGATCCCCCTCCCCCAAACTACTCCGCCACCCCCTGAGCTGCTACACCAGCATCACCGACACCCTCCCCCACCGTGTGGCTGCGGCATGGTGTCCCTGTCTGAGTGACAGCTCCATAAGCCCTGCCCACCCATGACTGCAGCAGTCTGACATCGAACCTACCTCTCTCTCTCTCATCCCCCTCTCCTGCTTCCATCACTACAGCCTTCCACTCATTCCTCTTGCACTGTCCCATAATCCTTTCCTTTGCTTAGGTCAGTTCTCTTCAATCCTGTGCCATCAAGACCCATGTGCAGGCTTTCATTCCAGTCAATCATCACATCAGCTGATTTCACTGATTAGCAAATCTTTAAGCAGAAGGGGAGAAAGTAATTGGTGACATCAGCAGCTTGTAGCGCATGGCTGGACTGAAAACCTGCATACACATGGCCCTGGTTGGCATATGGTTGCACAGCACCTGCCTAAATACTCTACATTACTCAAATGAAGATGGGGTGCTGGGTGGGAGACAAGGTAATGTTAATGTGCACTGTAACGGTGCAGCAACCATGGAACCTTAAATGCATTTAAATCTGGATCCTTCATCATGCTATCTGAAATGGTTTGTTGGCCTTGTTGTCATGTAGTGGAGAAAGTTGGTGAGCAGGATAGCTGAGTCTCAGATACACGTCATTTCCCGCATATAAATAACTTGACTATTTTAGTCATTATGAACAGATGCAAGGATCAAGTGGCTGGGAGGAAAGTAAAAAGTCCCGTAGACTTGCAAACCCCATGAATTACTTAAACTAATATCATAAATTTACACCTAGAGGTTTAAAATAGCCTTAAGAGTATTTTCTATGTTGCATAGTATTGTGACCAGTAACCCAATTTTCAGACTTCTATAGAGACCAAATGTTAGGCTTTAATGTGCTGTTAAAGGCAAGAGCAACATTTAGACAGCACATTATATCTGAAAGTGATAAACCAATGTAACAAGCGATGACTCCAAAAAAAAATAAGAATCAAGCACTGATAGCCTACAGCCTTATTCACAATAAAAACATAACTGTGTATTGAAAGGCTCTATGTACATCACATAAAGTACAACTTAGAGCTCTATATCATACTCTTATTTACTGACAACAAAAATGACAACTTTTCATGTAAAAACATTAACATAATGACAGAAAACTCCCCTATAATAAGGACTTAAAAAGGTCTTGTGTACAACTGCAAATTGAGCTTAACTGGGTTTAATTATGCCATTGTAACAGGATACAAAAGCATCTTTTTTAGGGTTGCTTAAAGACTTGATTTTATCCATGCAACACTATTCAAAAAAAGACTATGAGCAGGGACATGCTGCTTTAAGTTGATCATATTTGGGATTTACTCATAAGTTTTATGTTAAGTTTTATCTACCAGAGTCCAAAGGTCTGTTATGCAAGCAAGAGAGAAGTAAATAAAAAGGCCAAAAGGCTGTAACATCACTGTAGTCCTGCATTAGTTAGTTTACAATCTACAGAATATTCTTGATAATCTCTACTAGGGCCATTAAAATAACACTTCACTAATCAAATAGTTGTCATTGGAAGATTAAACCATGAGTTTCTCATTATTGACCCTGCTAATGAATAGCTTTTGCTACTTAGGTGAGGACTCTGCAAAATACTATTTAACAGAAATGCATAACCTACAAAATAGTTTAACCCAGTGTTTTATCATGTAATGAAGAGGAACTTCAAAGTGCTTATTTAGTTAACCAAAAATGTCAATGCTGCAGACCACAGCAATTTCTAAGAGACCTATGAATTTCATCAGTCAGTTCACCTGGAAAATGAGGCAAGATACTAAGCAGTAATATCAAAGCATTTCCAAAGTTAAATCAAACTACATGGGGTGGAGACCAGTGAGTGGGTGTGACAGGATATAATCTGCTTCATGAGCTACACATCCAGTGAGCAACAGGACTGACAACTGTGCATCCATTTGGAGGAAATGATGGCATGTAACATTAAATCTCGATGCCCATGTGTTCCGGTAGAAACATGCTTTTTTGAGATATGGGTGAGCAATCTTGTTGCCCTTACTCCAGCATAAGCGGAGCAGTATCTTGAAGTACCTCTGTCAAAGACAGCTGAGAAATGAGAGCACATATAAAGTGAGGGGACTGCCTTAGTGACAGCACAGTGTGGAGGGAGGAGGGGGCACACATGGAAATCAGCAAAAAGCACACTGAAGGTTAGGAAAAATACTACAGTCTTTATTGGAAAATATTAGTATGTGTGGCACTGTGTGATAATAGTAATAATAATAATAATAGTAATAATATATCCTATATAATCATAATAATTCCATGCAAATAAAGACCAAAGGCAAGGCCCAACCATGCTTTCTGTAGGGTTAACAGAACAGAAGCAGCATCCAATGAGTAGATGTGTATGCTTACAGCACATTTCAGTACAGCAGGGACATCTCTACACAAAGATTACATTGGAATCTGCTGTTCAATGTGAAAAAATAAAAGTATAAAATGATCATGCATTAGGATCTAATACAAGAACATAAGGTAGAAAAACCACAACCAAAGAATAAAGACATTTTGATTCTAAAAGGACTTCTACAGCAGTGCAGGATATACACATCCCTGTAAAATGGATAGCATTCTGGAGGTGTCTGAAGAAAGACTTGAGGGGGGCTGTGCATGACAGTGGATCAGAAGGGGAATTTTTTTAATGGCAAAATGAGTTAGGCCTAAGTCTCGCCAATTTGTTGCGAACTTTGCCAGCTAAATGGACTCAATTCAACTAACAGGAACAAAGGCTTTCACACATGGATAGGATTATGACCAGCCATTTAGACACCACTCAAACAGGTGCAGTGGACCATCAAGGGTGAAATAACAGCTCACAAATGTGTTTTTAGAATTGCAAGTATCGGCCAATTGCATGTATGGTCAAAATGACTCAGTGCTGGTTTTCCAAAAAGGTGATCGTAAAAGTGTTTATTGATGATGAAAGCTGGTACAATGCACCTTTGCAAAGGGGATGGACACACTATCCAAAGAGTTCGATCAAGCCTGGCTGTAATCGAATCGGGGTTCAAAATGTATCCACTTTACAGAAATTTACAGCAGAATGTAGTCTATCCACACTGAATGGGAGAATCACAATGACATTCTGTAGTAAAGTCTAATGCTACAATGGGTTATTTACTAAAGAGCAACATGACAGTTTAAATAAAGACAAACTGTTTTCTACAGAAGGTGTTATTCTTTAGTCTGTTACACAGAAGGATACGGTATGAGTGGGAACTCTGTTTTAATGCCAATGTCGTCTTCAGATGGAAAGAGGAAATGAGGAAGAAGGGGTTCACAATACAGCTAGATGCAGAGAACAGGCAGAGGCTACGGCAGACAGCAGCAGATGATCGTTAGCTACACAATGGAGGGGGACAAAGGTCTGAGAAATGCGGAATGTAGAGCCAGCCTCGATACTATGGAACAGGAAAAAAGAACACAAATAAAAGCACAATGAAATCATTGGTGCTACTGCATGTATTTTAACAATGCACGTCAAAATTATTATTACATAATCAGCACAGATAGCCTGCTGCAATGGAGGGTGTTATTTTGCCCAATTTGAGTTGTGTGTTTCTGTTTGGCATCAAGCAAAAGAAAATGTAGGGGTCCGATCTGGTCATGTTTTCACTGCTGGAGCATTTGCAGAGCAATTTACACGTTTCTCAAATAGTCTTAATACCAGGTTTAGGGCAAAACGCCACCATTTCATAGCCTATTTAGCCCGTGTACACCCCCTAATCTGAGGTACGACCATTACACCGTCTGTAGTTAGGGAATTACTGATAACTGTAACTAGCTAATGCAATCACGAAAGATGAATGTATGAAATCAGCAGACTCATTGCCAATTGCACAGGCACAAACACAAACGAGTCAACAGTCATGTTATCAACCTCCCCTGGGCTACAGCTGCTTGCTTAGCCATGTTACGAACAACATATCCACACTGAGCCATGAACGTTAGCTAAAGGTGAGCTAGTAAAATTAGGTTGAACAAGCTATTGGTCAGTAGCAGCGATTGCACAAACTGCTGCACAACGTTGCAGGTAAACGACGCGCAATGAAAATAAACCAAAGGAAATCGCGCTAGCCGCTGAGCATGGCAGACAGTGAGTTGAGGTGCCATTTGACTTTGACAGCTGCAGTCGTCTGGTGCGGTTAACAGGCCCTATACACAAGCGGCATGGATGTGTGTTCATTAAATATGTGTCTTTATTCACATAGGTACGGACTACACCGCTAACACAATTTTTATCGTGTTGTTACGGCTTAACTAACGCGACGTTACCGTTAGCAAGATGGCTATCGCTGGCTTTTTCTCCTTGCTAGCAGGTGTCAGCTCCTGGGTTGTGTTTACATTATTTGCGGGCGTTAAAAGTTAACGCCGAGAATTTTTTAGGACGGAAAAATATAAATGTAATCATACCTCTGTTTCTAACTGAACCGAAGACGGGAAGAACCAGATATCCAACATGTACTAACACCATCCTGGGTCCTTTGTTGTGTCGGTGGCCAGTGAGACAGATGGTCCATGGAAATGGTCCCTTCCAATCGCAGCACATTCAAACACACAGGCTGCGCTGCCTCGCACACAAAGACACAAGGAGCCAATCACTGACCTCCTCCACTCAGAGCCCCCGGCTTTGGCACCCGGCTCAGCCAATCAGGTCGCTCTAGGGCTCCCATGGGTGCTGAATGGGTTACAAAGAGGTGGAGATGTGTCTGTGTTTTGGACAGCCCCTTCACTCAGTCAAGCAGCTCAGAGATTCTTAAACGATTTCATGTCACCGACCACCAAATAGACAGGGATCCGCATAGTGTCTATACTTGTAGAGATAATAAACACTGAACCCTATGATTGTTGTAATCACTCCCATATATTCTGTTATTGAGATAATTTCTAGGAAAATAATTTCCTGTGTAATTAAAGTATTTCTCTCTTTGCTGGAGCCTCCTCGCGGTCCAGTGGGTGCCCTTAAATGCGAGAAATAGCTCACAGACACAGTCATTATGAAAAGCATCTGAATAATCTGTAACATGCAACAATTACTTTTAATCTTTACTGTTAAACACACACACACACACACACACACACACACACACACACACACACACACACACACACACACACACACACACATGCACCCTTCCTATTGTATCATTTCCTGTTCACTCTCTCACTCTCTCAGCACAAGTATTTAGCCAGAAGGGTGCAGGAACAGATGGGCATGGGGAGGTTGAGGGGGTCATTAAACTCTCAGCCCCATATGTCCTCCTCCTCTTACAATTCCCACCATTTAATTCTTTAGAGGTCCAACACAATTACATGAGTCCTGCAGAATGACAGGCTCCTGCAACCAGTGTCCCCTTCACTTTTAAGTAACACAGACTTTTGGTCTTTCATACTATCAAATTAATTGCTATTCCATAAGCATCAACTAATACAACAAAAATTAAGATGGAAACAGATCAACATAAGAATCTACATTGCTACTGCAATATTTGATATTCTTGACTCCTTCTTGCTGTATTGTGTGCTATGAACTTTTGATTCTATTGTTAGTGTGGTTTAATAATTTATGGTTAAACAGTGGATTAACTGTGTTCACAAAGTGTCAAACTCATCAGTATACTAACTTAATAAAAACTGTTGGAGGTCAGACGCTCATCAAAGTAGATTCATAAATTCAAACATTCTATATTCTACAGCTTGTCTTACTTACTTCTCAATATTTGTGCAATATCTTTAGTAGAATTTCACTTCTCAGTGAAATTTTGTGCAATCAAAAGATAGCTGCCAATCAAACACTGCATGCCCACTGATGATTACAGGTAATTAGGAGCACCATTTTTATTGGAACAAAGCCCCCTGGTGGTGGAGATTGCAGCAGTCATTAACATTGCTAAGCAATCATTATGAATCTTCCTGTGTATTACCTGGAATAGCGCTCTTGAAGTCTACTTTGTACAGAAAAGACATGCTGCAGAATCTTAAACTACATCAGTGTGTAAGAGGAAAAAATCCGGGATATGTGAGTGAACCAGCACATCCAGCCATCCGTGAGACCAGCAGTGCCCAGGAGAATTAGCATACAGCTGATGTTCTGCCCTGAGGGTGAGCAGGGATGGCGAAAGGGCTTTGGGTTTAGTTTAAGGGCCGAGCAGACTGCATTGCTGCAGAGCCTCTTTGTCCTTCTCATGTGAGTCCATATGTCCCCCTAGCGGCAGGTGCCACAGCATGACCTCTGACCCTGCCCCCTTTTGTGGACAAGGATGAGGTTGTATTGTTCGTAGTGAGGCAGTGGTCTAGACTGTCAGGCAATAGGATGAAAGGAAACAATGACGCGTCACTTTAAGTCCTCCACCTATAATAATTATTTAAACTCATACAGACAAGAACGCCCTCACACAAGACACTTTCACTCCTTAATAAGCAATAATCAGGACCCCTCAAATACATATATCACTACACTAATATTATGAGTTCTAACTACTAATATCAGCCATTCCCAAGTACATTATAATGGCATATTCACCACAATTAAGAGATAGTCACATTTACTCAGGGCCTTTGAGAAAAACAAAGAGTTCTGTTCATCCTGTTCAATAAAACTGCATTTTAAAGAGGCCTAAAATCATGACATGTAACAAATTTCATTAGCCAAACTATCTAGTGCCAAAGAGACTTTGAGAATCAAATGTGTGGGATACATTTCACAAGACATTCATCCTTCACTC
Organism: Neoniphon sammara; assembly: GCA_900302535.1. Taxonomy (NCBI): domain Eukaryota; kingdom Metazoa; phylum Chordata; class Actinopteri; order Holocentriformes; family Holocentridae; genus Neoniphon; species Neoniphon sammara. Next base: position 31,937 of record OMKZ01018383.1, on the reverse strand, counting down.
ATCTACAATACAGAAATTAATAATAAAAAAAATCTTTAGTTTCAGTGAATTACATTTTCCAACACTGGGCAAAAACAATGTTGTATTGTTAAGGCTCCAGGGAGTAATCTTCCATTCTGATTGTTTTCATTAAGATTATGATAGTTTTAGTTTATATATTTTAATTCATTTAAGTTGTATTCTCCCACAGATTGCAACACTTGGGCAAAAAACTCTATAGACTATGTGCTGTGAACCTTCAGGTGCTCTATAGGGACATCAAAACAAATCACAACACAAGCATTAAATAATATTCTATTTATTTAGTTTTAAAATAGTTTCATTTTGTTCTACAGACAATTTCAAGGAAGTCAAGGACTTGCAGAAGCAACAAAATATTAACACTCTTTTTTGTTAATTTAAAATACTGACAGTAAATAAAAGAAAATAATAATGGTTAATGAGGATAATATCTGAGTTGAGGTTAAGGATGTGACAAAACATGCTATGTGCAACCATACTTGAGCATCACTGCCCTATATTCTACCAAACCACTATCCCTAAAGGCATGAGCACTCTTATCTGACATTTCATAATAATCATAAGGAACAACAGCAAAATGGATTCAGACGTTTTGCATGAGTGGTCTGGCAAAAAGAATTGTCTTTACAGTGATAGCTGCATATGGTGGGCAGAACTGGCCAATTGCAAAACAAAACATCAAGGTAAATCTTGAGTTTGAAATAGACGTCATGTCACATAATTTCTGAGAATTGTTAAACTTTCAGATCATAATCTGTATCTAGACTCATCAAGCAATTTCAGTTTTAAACAAACTAAAACTGAAAACAAAATTTAAACATGGAAAGAAGAAGACAGTGAAACACATTAAATATCTCAAGTCTCAAAGATGCGTTTTTGTCAACACAGATTCCATTTAGACTTTGGTTTAGTTCCCGGTGACTTTCCCTTTCTGTGACCAGCAGAAGTGAAATGATACGATTCAGTACTCCTCAAGTGGGACCTGGAAAAGGGGATACTATGCAATGTGCCATAACACAAAGTATAACTGGTAAAACAGTGTGTGAAATTGGATTGATTAAAAAACTGACCAGCTTGGCTGCAGCAGGGTACTGCATGAGGACAAAAATAAGACCACAGGGAAAGAGAGCAAGCAAGCCCTGAGGATCAGGGTAAAAACAGTTCATACATTACATGTCTCTACTATAAAGCCCCACATGGGCACAAGCTCAACTGCACTTTTACTTTTATCTATATACTAAATTCACATCTATTATTAAAATATTTGTTGTTGAGATAGCAAAATCCACTACTTTTTAAAAGGTAAAAGAATAAGCTATATATGATTCTGAAAGAAAATAGTGCACATTTCAAGGCATTCAGGCCATCTTGCTTTGCAATATATAATGGAAGATACATTTCTTCAGTTTTTATAAAGGGGTCCCCAGAGGTTTAGAGGAGGGTTCTCATTCACTCAAAATACACATACAAAACATAAGTGCACCCAGTCAGCAATGCAGGGTCATACATTCACTGAAAACTACGTCACCTGGGACACTTTCAGACTCTGTAGCAAATACGTGGCTTCAACATAAAATGTGTCTCAGAACAAAAGGTATGCCATTTGCATCACCAATATACTGCAAATAACACACTGCCTTGGTGGAAAACAAGCTGTATTTTGTAGTGTCTGTGTGGTTTGTGTTTATGTGTTGCCCTCTGAGTCGGATTTTAACCACTGGTTTTTCTATTCTGTTTGTTGAAAAGCAAAATGTACTGTATTTGTAACATAAAAACAGAAACAACAGCTGGTATTTTAATAAAAGCCAAAAACATAAACTCTTGACAGCACCAGAGCACAAGCCTATGTTACACTGTAAAATAAAGCAAAGTTACCAAATGCTGTCTGAGCTAAATAAACGTATAACCAGTGGTGAGACCTTACAAAAGAAAACAAAATTCACCCTTGACTAGTAGAAAGCAAAGTCAGCCATCTATTTATGGTCTGTTGTGCAACACAAAATGTACCAGCTGCCGTTTTGTCTTAAACGCAGGTGCCTGCAGATAAAAAGTCCTATCCAGTCTGAGAATATGCCATGAGTCTGTAGTGTAGCAGATCAACAACAGCCATGTCATGATACTGACCCTCAAGCAGCAGCTCTAAGTTTTACAGCTTGCAAGCATACAACACAAAAAATGACTACCTACAGCTGTTATCAAGGGGTAAATGAGGTATCAAATGAAGGGAGAATATTGCTATCATTAACAGTTAAATTGGATTTCCACCTGCACATGTAGTGCCGTGCCATCATATTACAAATAAATTCATTTTTATAATTCTCACTGCTGATAAGCCATGATCAGGGAATCACTTCAGTAGAATGGCTTTAATACACATGATTGTTCAACAGTAGGTCAAAAACAAACAGTACTGTGGAAGAGGAAAAGTCCATGAGTAGTTACAGGTGTGGCTGTAACTCTAGGAAGGATTTAAGCCGTAACATGGAGGCAAAGGGCAGAGGGAGGAGGAGGAGGAGTGAGAGGAAGAAGTGAGGAGTCTTCAGTGTACAAGTTATTTAAAGTAGGTATTTGTGTCCGGTATCCTCATCCAGTGTAAGGTCCACCACTTCGGGAGGGGACACCCAGTTGGGCTGAGGGGAAACGGTAGTCCAGAGCTGTGGCTGCATTGTGCTGTTTAACTCCTCCACTGAGTTTTCCTTCCATGAGGTCAAACTCTTGATTACCCCACCACATGGATGAGCACTTCTGTATTTTAAAAAATGAAAATGAAACTGTGAACCAAATACCGTGTGAGGATACAAATATTTCTGTAAACAAAGCTGATACAGTCATTAACAAAACCTGAAACCATGTGAGGTGCCATTCCTTAACTAAAGCACACCACTGTTTAACACAACTTCAACATTGTCTTTGAGCTTTCACATTATTCTTTGTGTTGCAAGTTGTCCACTGAAGAACTGTCTTTACCGTGTGTTTTCCTGCACTCCCACTATTTCCACCTCACTATCTGATGAGCTGATGCTAATCGGGTCCTTGTGTTGAGAACTCTCCCTTTGGGACAGCTCTGCCTCCACGTGGCCTGAAACAAACAATGGAAACACAGTCACACTTAAAGGTAGGTTGGGAGTGGCTTCAGAGAGCTTTAGGCCTCGCTGACAAACAGACACCAACTGCTTTGACAAGACAAGGACACAACAATGATGGATTTCTGACAGCTTTTTGAATGGCTGACTGAATAGCATGGAGTAACATTTTGTACAAAACACAAATAGTTGGCTTTTTATTCATGTTTTGACAACGTCAGCTAGTCTTTTATGAGTTTTTTTTTTTTTTTTTTGCCCTGAGACAAGTCTTGTCTTGAAGAAAGACTTCATGATACTAAATGCAAGAGTGGTGAGTGGCATGATGACAGCAGTACTTCAAAGGCGTCTTGTTGAGATTAATAAGACTCATAACGGTTTCCCTACATAGCAGGAAGCATATTGGTGACACCCTTGCCTCTATACTGTCTTGTCTTCACTGAGAGGAGTGGAAATTGTCAGTTGGATACACCGGGTTTGTAACTGACCTGAGAGAGAGCTCAGAGCTCTTATACACCCAGAGTGAGCTGCCATATCCTGGCCTCTGTGTGTTTTTAGCTCATGCTTTATCACCGAAGGCCGGACTGTCTCCACACTCATACTCTCCTGGTTAGAATCAGTGTCTGAAATATCATAGTGACCCACTACTGGAGGCCCGTCTGCAGAAAACAAAGAAAACACTTCATTATTCAAATCAAGCCTTGGGAGCATTACGATTCTGTTTGGAGCAGACTGGACACTGCATCCTCAGTCCTTCTAGCTTCAGTTGTACAACATGCAAAGCAAAATGCATCCATCTTCCCAACTGCAATAGTTTACACTAATAATGCTATATGAATGCTGATTAAGAGGCTATAATACTACTATGAACACTTGTCCTATTCATGTTGGTAGTGCTGTAAAATACCAGCAATTATAAAAAAAAACTATAAATGAGGATTAGCTTGTTATATTGTCTCACTGAATTAACGCATCTTGGCTATGTCTAGATGCTGTCATTGTTTTCATAGGTCCACTAATACGCAATGTATGTGCTGTAATGTTGTATTTGCAATGCATTAATATGCAATGTTGAGATGCACATCAAAAAACAGGAGGTGCTGGTCATAGCAGATCATACATGAAAACAATGAAAGCATGACCACACACTCAGCTCCGCAGAAAGGTTGTAGGTGTCAACGTTTGAGTCAGCAGACAAATTCAGCCTTTTGTGGAGGTGAGTGTGTGGTCATTCTTTCTTTGCTTTTTCATGCAATGCATCAATAAACGTGTTGCAGCAGTAATTTGTCTCTCTTTAATGCTTTTAAAATAACAGCCATTCACACAAAAACTACACAAGAATACAGTCATTACAAAACACTTCAAGAGTAATCTTATTCAGTGAATGAAATGTAGTGGAATAATAACAGACAAAACAACAAAAACTCCCTGCTTTAGGATAGTGTGAACATTTGTCTTTGTTCTACCCTGTAAAAGGAGTCCCTGGGAGTGCGACATAGTGCTGTCCGTACACCTGCCTGTGTGAGCATCATCTGGACAACATGTACTATGGGTAGCCAATACAGAAATGGGAGAAATACCCAGGTTACCAGAGAAACCAAGCACTTGCCAAGGTAAAGCCTGGGTAATAAAGATAGAAAAGGGACTAATGTAAACTAGGATAGTCTCTTTGGTAAACACTGGACTGTCCTCGGTTGTGTTTTTAATGCACGCAAGTTTGTAATGATGTAACAAGGCTCCCTTTTACCATGTAGACATTGCAGTTGTAATACCAGAGAATTTAAAGATAATCTGAGTGTTTTTTAAAATACATGGAGGACCACAATTGGATCAATTGAAACTAATTGCGCACCATAAAACAAAATGACAACATTCAAACATATTTTAAACAAAACCATGTGGCCAAGAGAAAATAACTACATAGATGAGAAAATGTTCTGTCACAATTTATCAACATGAGCAAAGCTTTACCTTGCACACATGCTGCTGATGAAAACTAATTTGGCCTTGCACATCCTAGATACTAATTTACATAATCACGAGGTTGGGGCATTTCCACATGCAAACAGGAGGGAAAACAATTTGACGCTTTCAGCTGAAATTATTGTAGAACCGAAAACCATAGGGCTATACATACATTTAGGAGAATGCAATACATCCTAGCTATGAATAAGATTAGGCCAGTGATTCCTTTATCAGTGTCTGTGATAGTTCGACAGTGTTTAGAGTGTAAGGTCTGTGACACTAAAGTCATCTGTGTCTGTAAAAGTAGTTGGATTAGGGGGTTGAGGAGGAGCGCTTTCGCCTCAAAGACCACAGGATCTGAACCAGAGAAGGCCACTTGATCACCTGGATCAGTTAGTCTAACGGATCTGCAAATTAGTAAACTTTGCCATGCACCATAACGCAGCTTTATCACTGCTGTTTATCTTGGTCTGACACCTGGGTTTTCAGTTTAAAGTCAAGCTGCTAAACAGGCAGCGTTCTCCTAAAATATAGTCCAAGCTGGCAGACTGCAGACCGGTGCAAATTAAGATAACAATAACATCATATGGAGTTTTGAGGATATTGATACTGCAGCTAATACCCACAACAAAAACATACATGCCTAACTTTATATCCATGATTTATACATAGGTTACTAAAAATAAACCCTGGGAGTCATTTTCCCCTCACTAGTTTGATTCATTACTGCACAAAGGCAGTATGGCAGCAATGGCAGCAAAGATAACAAAAAGGCAAACAGTGTAAAAAAAAAAAAAAAAAAAAAAAGAAAAAAAATTAAACAAAAC
>OMKZ01018383.1:10440-26024 GCA_900302535.1 Neoniphon sammara | reverse complement strand
CAAAACGTGTAAAAAAAAAAAAAAAAAAGAAAAAGAAAAAAAATTAAACACATCTAGGCTAATCTATTTACGTCCCTAATTAATTTGTTTTCAAAACAAAGCTAGAAATTGTGTGGGTTAGTATATTGCATTTATATTATAGGCAAATCATTTCATGTTTTGATGTTAGTAAAGCTATGCCACCAAAATAAAAGGTTGTCACAAGAGTTAAAAAGTCCTGAACCAATTACAAGCAAAGTGCAGGCATAGTTCAGGGGAAGTAGGCTAATGTTTTGTCTTGAACCTGATTCCTAAAGAAATAGCACTATGATGCTCTATGTATCATTCCCAGCATGAGTTCAGTATGACAAGGCACATGCTATGAAGCAGCAGCACCCTACCTAGCACTGTAATAATGGCTGCCCAGGCGCTGTAATGCACATTTTATAAGAATGGCAGCCGCTCTGTGTGTGCATGTGTGTGTGTGTGTGTGCGCGCGTGTGTGTGTGAGTGTGTGTGTGAGAAAGAGAAGCTGGTAAACAAGAAAACACTTGGAATATGCCATACAACAAGCAATATAATAAAAGCCCTGACTCAATCGTCTTTTGAAGTAGGCCCCATGTCCATGTCACATATGATGATCAGGCTTCTACGTTATCTGTCCTTTCCTGTACAAACAAGTCATTTGGTTGCAGAAATCAAACAGGTGAGTTGAATTATTCAGAACGTCAGATCTCACAGTGATTCAGTGCTACCAGGTGCACTGGGCCTTGGGTCCTGCACAGAGTCAAGAGAAGTCTTTCAAACGAACAGCTCGGGCCCAGTTGCAGTTGATGGTTTGACAGTTTGGTTGAATTGTCCTCACATTGTTAATAACCACAGCCATGCTTTCTGCATCAACTAGGACTACACTTGGTAAGATGACAGTATGAAACTGCAAGGAGTGAAACAGAAGTGAAATCTAAACATTCAAGAGACCAGGGTCTGGAACGCCTAGGTTTCCGTTTTGAGTGACCACTTCAGGTAGGATGTTGTTGTTGTTGTTTATAGGGGCGGGGGTGAGACTGGTGCTCTCTCGGGCCAGCATGTAAGCTGCCATGGTCTCTGCAGACTCCGACGATGGTAAGAAGGAACTGGGAGGTGAATGGTGTGCCCCTCGAAGGGGTTGCTGCCGCCCCTCTAGGGTGTCACTTGAGCGTTTGGATGAGTCGTCGTCATCCGAGTCGAGGCGTGCAAGCCTTTCCATCCAGATGCGGAAGCGCTCCTCGGTCTGGCGCTGCATCACAGCAAAGCGTGTCATGGCCTCCTCCAGAACGCTGCCGATGCTGTTCCTGTCCCACGAGCCGCTGTCCAGCAGCCCATGAATCTGGGCACCCACTCGGGATCTCTCCGTTGCACGTCTGAAGCCAGCTTTAAAGACATTGAGGCCAAGCCATAAGAAAATACAGTAGCATTTTTCATGCTTCGGAGGTGGACTTTTGTTTTAAAGAGAAAATGACAGTTTGTTTTTTGGTTACGTGCAGATCGACTCTTTCATGCTGATGGATTATATCATGCAGTTGTAGCACTCAAATTTGTGTGCGGAATGCAAAAATGGTGGATAACATTTCACGTTCTACAGTTCCCTATTGGCAGATAACTGTCTCAGGCAGCTGATTCAGTGGTGACATTTTGAAGTAAACGCAACCAAATAACGTGGATGAATTATAGGCTAAACCTACACATCAACGGCAAGAGAAATACCTATGTCGAAGTGCTCTCACTGCTCAAAATAATAAATAAGTAAATATCTAAGTCAATATAAAAAAATTTATTAAGTCAATATGAATTGCCAGAGGCTAACAATACCTCTACAATGGACAAAAATGACCATGTTAAAATCTATGACAGGAGCTACTTTCACTCTGTGGAAACACATTAAGTGGCAAATCAATCTATCAAACAAAAATCTGAACACATTGTGAGCTTCCTCCTACACTGAACACCAGATGGGAAATGAACAGACCACCAGACCAGCCTGACAAGCTGCTTTAAAAGACAAGAAATCATGGTCAAAAGATCAACCTAAAATAGCCTAAACAAAGAGACTCTTCCCAAAACGGCAATAGGCAGGCCAGTAAGTCCTGTCCTCTTGTGGGAAATATCAGATTGGCCGAACTCGGGGGACAAACACAGGGGTGACGTACAAGCAGACAAAGACTTGTGTTTTGTCTACAAGCATTTTTTCTTATTAGACACGGATATGCCTGAGTTTAGTTTAGCAAAGTCTATTCCCAGTAATGCTATTTTAACAGTTGCAACCAAAAATTTAAACCAAAGTTTTGTATGGATTAAGATTTTCTATGCAGATTAATTAGGAGCTGTGTGAGCACTCCTAGGTGCTGTACAGTCCATTATACTGAACCATCAACTAAGCAGTGACTCAAAACAAGTTGTATATCTGAACACTTCCTGGTCTGAGACAGGCAACAAAAGACTCATCAGGGCCTGAGGAATATTCAAAAGCCACAGGGAGATTTGACAAGGATTAAAAAAACCACACAAAATAAAAAACAGCATCTTATACAAACCTATCTAGAGTCTTCAAATAAAAGATTAATTCAACTCAACCTCTCTCTATTGGAAAAGAGGATGTAAATATTTAAAATGCACAGTGTTATAAACGGCACATTCACTAAATATGGTAGCACTTTGTAAGTCTGAATTTTCAGATAGAAGTCTAAGTTCCACTAACACACTAGCACTCACAAGTGGTTGCATAATCTTGCAGGTTACACTAACATGACAGTGAGATCATATATCAGTCTATTTACAGTAAATGCTGAGGATAAAAATGGATCAATCATGGAGGCACAGATCTCACAATATAGGTTAGCTTACAGCAGAACACAACTGCTTTTGTATCAGTCTATATGAGTTGAATAATGTCGACTAGATTTCCAGAGCATGCAAACAATGAGACAAAGTTCCACCAAAACACACAATACTACAAGTGACTGGGCCTGGGCCCTTCTAAATGTAAACATCTAAAGGCATGGTGAATGAAGACAAATGATGAGTGAGAAAGTAACTCAAAAACAAGTGAGGGAGCAAACAAACACAAATAAAGCAGTGTCTGTATCTTTCTGATATTATAAGGGCTTTGTGTGGGCCCGTGTCATTTTCTTACACTGTATTAATATGTAAACAAACTGAAATTTTGAGACTATGCAGGCTGATTCTTACTGTGAAGCCTTGAAAGTGTGTTTTGAATTTGATGCCGAATTGTCCCTGATAAATATATACTGTAAGCCTACATACAGTATCTTTCCATTAGGCTACTATATGACAAAATCCCATTGTTTTACACAGGGATATATATATATATATATAGGTGAGAATAGTGACTGCTACTACTATATGACAGCTGTAGCTGTGCTGTAAGCTTATGTTGTGGGCACTGGATGTTACCTGGGATGTCTGTGTTGATTGTCTTGCTACCTCCTGAGGTGTCGTCGTCCTCATCCTCAGAGGAGCTGGTGCTGGAGTCACATGTGAGTTCGCTGTCACTCGTACTGCTGTCCTGCAGCAGGTTATACTTCTTCCGTGCTGCTGCCTCCCGTTTCTGTCTGAGCAAACGCATACGCTCCTTATGTTTCTGGCTCCGATGACCTTTTACTTTTGCCAGTTTACCATTGGCCTGCTTTTCTTGCCCACCTGTTGCCGCCACAGAGTGCTGGCAGCGATTTTTCTTTGCTGCCATTGCAATAGCCGGCATCTCGCTTTCTGAACGTGACCGCCGAGACTTCCTCCCCCCTGTTGCCACTGCAGATGTTTGCCCTCCTGCTGCCTGACCGGGATCAGTGGTGGCTTCCATGCTGACCTCTTCCTCTTCTCCTGTGCGATGAATGGCCCCTTCTTCCCCTGAGGAGAGAGTGTCTGAGTCAGCCAGGTGGCCGCTGGAGGAAGGGGACAGCATGCAGGGGTTTGAGGAGTCACTCTCATAGACATTACGAGAGACAGGCTTGTCAGTCCCTGCAGAGGCATGCTGGGACTCTGGAGAGTCCCGGCGGAGCTCCTTCATCAGGCACGGCATAGAGAGCAGGCCCGGCTCACCCTCTGTTTGCAAGGGGCTATCTGCATCCTTTTCCCTTGTTGGTGAGCTGGTAGTGGTGGTGGTCTCTGTTTTGAGATGCTCATCCTGTTCTCCTTTGACAGAAGCAGAAGCTGAATCTGCATCAAAAAGGCACTCTGGGAGGCTCTCGGCATCCACAAATTCCTCTGTCTTCTCTGAGTCGGCCATCTTCATGCTAGTAGAGCCCAGAGCCCAAAGGTCCAACTAACATGGACCGATGTGCCTGGACAAGACCTTACCTGTTGAAAAAGAAACATGACATAATTTATAATAATTTATCATCAAGATGTGAAAGCTACTGCAATTGACACTAATATTCTGAGGTCATGGAGCATTATATTGATTTATATATACAGTATATATAAAAATATACACATTAAACTGGCCTGTATAACAATTCACATATCATTGTGAGCTGTATATAAAAGCGCAGTCTCTTCTTGCTCTTGATAATAGCCAGTATGTACTAGTGTGCAATAAATATTAAAATACAAGTATGACAACACCTGCACTGAAATGTGGGCTCTAATTTGCATAAATTGATTTTATTTGCTGATTCCAAAGTAATGCAAGCAATTGGCATGCAATATGCAACTCTCACATTACTAAATTAAAGGACAGGATTGTGCATGTTCCCTCTGTCTGTATCAGGAATTCTACAGCAGATCACGTGTGCACACCCCGCCACAACCTCAACATGAATCAACGCTAAATGGTGCTTGAGTTTAGCCTCTATTAGTCAAGACTGGAGGTGTATGCAGATGGAATATTTATTCCTATACACTTATCATTACTTAGGTATTAAACACGTTTGATTCATCATGTGCCTCTCCTATGTTCAGAACTGGCATAAAAACACTTATTAGCTTTATTCTAAGTTCATTTTGTGCCTTAAGCAATGTTAATGTTACACCTAAAGACTAATTCAGCGCAGACCAAAACTAAAGTAAATAGTCCCTACGTTAAATTTAGCAGTATTTCAAGATCACGGTAATGTCCGTTTGATCCATACGTTACCATTGTTTTGTCGTACGGGGTTAGCATCCTAGATGAAACAGAGCTCATTGTTGTCGTTTTATCATCACGTTTATATCGTCTGAGACGCTAATCGTGGATATCCTTGCAACACCTTTAACCACACTAGAGTTAAGAAGCGTGTAGACTATAGACACACTTAGACAGAGCTTCAGAAAGTACTGCTTGAATGAATGAAAATGTTTGTCTTAGCCAGCCAAGGCTAGTCGGGCTTGGATCCAAACACTGGTTTAGCTGCGTAGCGAGGCTAAGCTCGGTCATAACCTTACGCTTCTCAAACTTGGCAAGAAGAAGAGGACAAGTGATGGAGAAATATGCAACTTAGAGCACAGCTGCCTCACAAGACCCCAAAAATGGAAACAGTATTTTTCCTTCAAGAGAGGCGTAACAGGCAGGCTAGCGTCAGCTAACGTTAACTGAGCTAGGGACGATGGACAACTTAGCATTTAAAATCGGCTAAGCTAGTCAGAACTTACCGTGCTGTTAGTTATTGCTTGTATTCCCAGTGTGCGACTTTTTCACATCTTTAGTAATTTGTAGCTTTTTAATTTAATACGCATAAAACATGCGCTAATAAATAGCTCTTTACTTCTGTACAACTTGGAAAAACTGAAGCTCTTGTCGCAGTACACAAGCACCTTGCCGAGTCCGGGTAGTTTTCCCAGCAAGCTGTGTTCAGTCGTCGTTCAGAAACACTACATGCGCCACTTCCGGACTTTTTCCAGAGCCGAGCGCCCCTGTGGGTGGGATAAAAACTGCAGGGAACTGTCGCAGGGTGAGAGATTAACAGAAAGTGAGGGAGCGGTGGTTCCCAATTTGGGATCCGAGGATCGCCAGGGTTTCTGGAAATATGAATGTATGCAGAATTTTGAGCAACCTGAAGATAATTGCTTAGTTACCATTTTATTTCCAGAAACTAACAATTAAACCAGTGGAGACAGTTTATAGTCTCAGGACTCTAAAAATGTCTCATCTGTTTTGTACAGCAGCCTTTGTGCAAAAATCCTGGTGCAGTGTGCATGTCCATTACCACATTATCTTCCTGGAAACTGTGATCTTGCTTACTGACTACACTATATAAATAAACAGTACTTGCTATTAATGTGTTGTTTCAATGTATTTTATGTAATGAGTTGATATTATCACCCTCAGTAAATGTTGGCTGTCAAAAGCTGTCAAATGAATTTACAGTTAAGCCACTGATCTCCTTAATGATGTAGGCTACTGGTATGACTGTGTAATAAACATTAGGCCCAGTCCACACAGGCTTGCACAGACAGTCAGCAGAGACAAAACAGCAAGGGTCAAAGACTTGATGCGCTCAGGGTCCATGCCCACCCTAATATGCACATGGGAGAAGTTTGCCTTGAAGGCACTGTCACTGTCAACATGATGTACTCAAAGCACACAGCTAATTTATCAAATGTCATCCCAATCTGACATCAGGCTACACCTGTAACTGACAGGCCTGACTGGATTAAAGTAAATGTGGCCCTATTTAATAAGGTCACTTAGCAACAAGTCACTGTTTATAAATGAGCTCTCATATGAGCACAGATTAGACTATGTTTGTGACTGAAACATGGTTGAGAAACATGGTTGAACAATGAACTATACTGAATGAATCTTCCCCACTGTGGTGGTGGTGGGGCATTCTCTATATTTTCTGATGCACTTAACTGTAGGATTTCTTCTTCTTCTTCTTCTTCCTCTTCTTCTTCTTCTTCTTGCTGCAGTACCATTGCTTTATTCTGATGGTTACACTATATATGCTACCTAAACAGTGCCTTATATACCTTGATGTATCCACAGAATTTTTTTGGCTATTGTCTAGCTTTATGGGATTTAAACAAAATTTCTGTGGATCAACTCACAACTGCTGTCATACGTTGGATCTTATTGATCTAGAGACTGATGTCTCCTATGTAACTGATCTGTCTGTTTGTGACCATTACTCTGTATTCTTTTCTACCTCTGTTCCATATTTCTTCCTTTCTTCCTTGTTACAGAAGTGGTAAGAGATGTTACCTTTTAATTATTTGTTGTTTATTTATTTATTTATTGAGGTTTGTTATACTTGTGTATGTTCAATTCCAAGTATTAAGGCACGGGCATAGAGGATCATTCCCATGCTGATATAGGATCTAGGTATAGAAGTTGTTGTGTTTTATTGTCTTTTTTCTAGTTTATGTCCTGTTTCATTTAACTATGCAATAAAATGTCTAAAAGACATTGCATTGCATTTTATTGTACGAAATGTACAGCAAATATATTGGTTTGTTATGGTTTATTTCATTAACTTATATGTAAAGGTGTCTAAGTGATATTTTAGTATCCATAATTTATTATAAATACTTGCACAACTCAAAGAAACAAAGTCTTAAAAAAATCTTATCCTGATGAGGTCCAAGATATTTAAAAAAAAAATGTATTAAAGGATTACTAAATTAGCATGGGCACGTGCACAGCAAGCAACGCTACAGACTATAACACAGTCTGTCATTTTTTTTTCAAATACTAAACTGTAGATATAAACTGTATCATATAGACCACAGCATTTAAAACATGGGGGGGGGGTAAATATTTTCGTATTGAAGTACTTCCGGTTCAGTGTGACCTTTCTACAAATCACCGCTGTGTCCGCCATCTTTCTCTCTCCGCTCCGTGCTGCTCAGCGGGTTCGTGCAGCAGGACAGACCTCGCAGGACACCAACATGCTGTCGGTTCGCGTTGCAGCGGCTCTTGTCCGCAACCTACCTCGACGGGCTGGATTTGTAAGCAACCTGACATTGTGTTTTTTCATATCTTCATTGATTTGATCAAAAAGCAGGATCTGATCAAGTGAAATCCCACGGCGAGGTTACGCATGCAACAGTTAACACGGCCATATTTGCATTGGAGGGCAAACGGGCCTTTCTCATCGCCAACTTAGTTCCTGGTGTTGACGTTTGGTTGTAGATTAAGCTACCCTCTAATAGATAATACAGTACAGTTTTTTTCGGCGGATAGGCGATAAACTGTCACTGTTGATTCATTTCACCTTGCCTGATATGTGGTGGTATTAATGCTGTGTCAGTGAACGTTATTAGCCAAAAGTGCAGTGGTGGTGAATGGATTCGGCACTGAAGGTCAGGTCCTAGTCCAGTCTACCACTGAAAATGTTTTGACATTTGTGTGCAGGCTGGCAAGTTTTATTTATCCAGCATGCTTGTGTTTGTACGACACCTGCTTGTATGAGATAAGGCATAACTTGTCTGGATATATGCTGTTCTGAATATTGTGTCCAACTGCAGACTACGTGTCTTTTCTTCATATCATTTGGGTAGACATTTTTCTACATATACCATTCCATCTCGCATTCATTTTCATGTTTTCATGTTTCAAGTTCACCTTTTGAAACTGCTTGACACTCCACCCCACACGTTGTACTTTGGTAGGAGAAGATCATAAAATAATAATGAAACCTATTTTAATGGTGCAGGTTAGTAAACTGGTCATATCCCCAAAAGGAGGGGAGGTTGGAAAAAGACTCAAGTGATGTCCTGCAAATACAGAGGCTCTAATCTAGAATCAAAAGGATTTTTTGACTTAATATGGATTTCCTGTTTTAAGTTGAATCAGACAGTATTGATCTGTGTGATACCTCCGGGCTTAGCTGCCGTTGTCTTGGGAGATGCAAGTCTCCCTTCATGCCAGTTAGTCAATAAGTAGGTGTACTTTTTCAGTCAGTATTTGGGTTTATGTTTATTATAATGGGTTTATTTGAGTCTTTCTCACATTCCTCAAGATTGACATGATACGTTACTTGCAGGTAATTTGGTATTTGGGGGTGTGGGTCAGACTCACCCTCTACTATTTTTCCAGGTGGTCTGTTGCTTATCTGATGGATCAGCAGAACATAGTGACATGAACTCTCTGTCAAACAGGATAAATGTGTCACCAAGTGTAATATATATTGTATCGCCACCTGTACCAGTATCTTGAATTCTGGTGCTAAATGAAACTTTTTTTCAGTGCTTTGTGAAATTGAATGCATCACAGCCTATTATCTGACTGTTTTTGTCTTGCAAACGGCTCCTGCTTTTGAAAGTGTATGTTCACTATCCTATTACCATCTCAAGAAAATGTAGTTTTTAAGTATCAAATTAAATAGAAAGTAGCATGTAGTTCATTCACTTGTTAAGGAGATCTATTGCGAGGTGTGGATGCTTTTGGAATGGCTGACATAAATAAGTCTTTGAACTAGATAGACCACAGTTACTTGATTTGCCACTTGGATAAAATGTACTCCTTTTCTCCTTCCTTAAATTTAAGGTATCCAAGAACGTTGCTGCTGCATGTGTAGGAGTCAAGAACCTGCACACCACCACACCATGGCTGCAGAAAACAGGTCGGTCTCTCAGATTGGCCTATTGCTTCAGGAAATGAATACCTTGGTGAAACTTCTAGTAGCCCACAAGAATTCCAGTTGTCTAAAATTTCATATGCTGTAAGACCACACCCATATCTTACGCCAATTTGCGTACATTAAAGGCACAGCCGAGGTATCATCCATTCTGGAGGAGAAGATCATGGGAGCCGACACCAGTGCCGACTTGGAGGAGACTGGGCGTGTGCTGTCCATCGGTGACGGTATTGCCAGAGTGTACGGTCTTAGGAACGTGCAAGCTGAGGAGATGGTGGAGTTCTCCTCTGGTCTTAAGGTGAGTCTGATAAAACCCTCCTGCCCACTGACTTGTTGTAACAATGTAGTGAAAAGTATGAAGCTGCAAGTTGTAAGTGTGTTGGTAACTTTGTTTCTGCTCTTCTCTCAGGGTATGTCTCTGAACTTGGAGCCTGACAACGTTGGTGTTGTGGTGTTTGGTAACGACAAGCTGATCAAGGAGGGCGATATTGTCAAGAGAACAGGCGCTATTGTGGATGTACCTGTCGGCGATGAGCTCCTGGGCCGTGTTGTAGATGCCCTGGGAAATGCCATCGATGGAAAGGTCAGGACACAGTTCATTTATAAATCCAGTGTATCCTCTGATGTTTTTACCCTTTCTCATTTCCCCAAAAGAAGTTTGCACAGTAATTATTGTCTGAGTTCCAATTCACAGTTCAGCTCTTTTACCATCTGTGAGGAAATTGTTTAAGGCGTTCCTTATTTATCTCCAACTGGGTTTTCGCAGGGTCCCCTTGGCTCCAAGACCCGTAGGCGTGTGGGTCTGAAGGCCCCTGGTATCATCCCCCGCATCTCTGTGAGAGAGCCAATGCAGACTGGTATCAAAGCTGTGGACAGTTTGGTGCCCATTGGTCGTGGACAGCGTGAGCTCATCATTGGTGACAGGCAGACTGGGTAAGAGCATTATTTCAGTGGCACTGTTGGACGTTGCTGTCTTTCCAGTCCTTTTGACATTATGTTACAGGAGTGGAACCACTAACTCTGTTATCCAGTAAAAAAATATCATGTAATAACTGACCAGATTTACCTGTCATATTGCCTAGATTTTTAAACAAATCTGCTCAGTCATGAAAGTAATGTAGCTGTTGCAGCGGGACATGTCTAAACGTGTACAGTAGTGGTTCCCATGTTCCAAGTGCATGTAGATTCCAGTACATTTCAGTCAGGCACTATGCTAGCCGATTTCACTGATTACTTCTGGTTGAAGGTGTCCTAATCATGGTTTGGAATTTAATGTAATATGATTGACAGTGATGCACAACATGAAAGCTGCCTATCATTTTGAAAAATCAACACATAGTAATGTGGTGCCCACATTGGGGAAAAATCAGTGGTATACTCAGTACAGATCTCACTTTTATCTAGGAGTGTCAAATTTTGAGCTTTTTGGTTAAAAGTATGTACATGCCAGAATTTCATTGTATTTTTTTTTTCATCTTGGAAAGGTATTTTAGATTGTAAAATGCTTAATAATCTTTGTGGAAAGTTGAAGACTGCAGACCGGGAGGGCTCATTTGAAGAAAGATCAATAGATTTGGGAACACAAAATAAGTAAAAATGACTTGTTAATAGATATTATGTCAAAGATGGCAACAAATAAAAACTTTATTTCTAATTTCATGCCGCAGCAAAACCGCCATTGCCATCGACACCATCATCAACCAGAAGCGCTTCAACGAGGGAACCGATGAGAAGAAGAAGCTGTACTGCATCTATGTCGCCATCGGCCAGAAGAGATCCACAGTGGCTCAGCTGGTGAAGAGGCTGACCGATGCTGATGCCATGAAGTACACCATCGTGGTCTCTGCTACTGCCTCTGATGCCGCTCCCCTGCAGTACCTGGCACCCTACTCTGGCTGCTCCATGGGAGAGTACTTCAGAGACAACGGCAAGCACGCCCTGATCATTTACGACGATCTGTCCAAGCAGGTCAGTTGGGTCGGGGAGAACTCATTGCCCTAAAACGGTTGGATTATACCCCGAGTGTGATTCAGCCACACATTAGCAATAAGATCGCATGCAGGGTTTGCAGATCAGCTTAACATCGTTCCTCACTTTCCTTCAGGCGGTGGCCTACCGTCAGATGTCCCTGCTGCTGCGTCGTCCGCCCGGTCGCGAGGCCTACCCAGGAGATGTGTTCTACTTGCATTCCCGTCTGCTGGAGAGAGCTGCTAAGATGAACGACAACTTTGGTGGCGGCTCCCTGACAGCTCTCCCTGTTATCGAGACACAGGCTGGTGATGTGTCTGCCTACATTCCAACCAATGTCATCTCTATCACCGATGGACAGGTAGGTTATGTGTGTGTGTGTGTGATACATTGTCTGCTGTATGTTATCGTAACTAACTGTTGCAATTTTTGTCTCCATGTAAAATTAAATAACACTTTTTTTTTCTCCTCTCAGATCTTCTTGGAGACTGAGCTGTTCTACAAGGGCATCCGTCCAGCCATCAACGTCGGCCTGTCTGTGTCACGTGTCGGATCTGCTGCCCAGACCAGGGCCATGAAGCAGGTTAGTCTGTCCTGTCCGCACTCTGTGAGCCTTCCAGTTTAACCATGATCAACATGTCCAGTCCTATCTGATTCTTGTGCATCATCATCAGGTGGCTGGTACCATGAAGCTGGAGCTGGCCCAGTATCGTGAGGTTGCTGCCTTTGCCCAGTTCGGTTCCGACTTGGACGCTGCCACCCAGCAGCTGTTGAACCGCGGTGTTCGTCTGACCGAGCTCCTAAAGCAGGGACAGTACTGTGAGTATTTGCTTCTGCAGAACTTGCTTGTCTAAGGTTTCAGATTGCTTTGTCCATCTGCACGGATGAAATTTGTTCACTGTGTTAAGTATTTAATACAACATTTCCCTGACTAGTAGGCATCTCATGCTGAAATTATTCTAATTGGGCAGTTGTCTTTTTGCAGTTTGTGAGTAATTAGCCTATTTCTTTCAGCCCCAATGGCCATTGAGGAACAGGTAACAGTCATCTATGCTGGTGTGAGGGGACATTTGGACAAAATGGAGCCCAGCAAGATCACCAAGTTTGAGAAGGCTTTCCTGCAGCATATCCTCAGCCAGCACCAGGATCTGCTGGCAGCAATTAAGTAAGTTAATGAGTTTCCAAATGATGCCACGTCTGTTAATGCATTTTAATTTGTCGATATACCTGTTTGGTAACCAATCTCTTCTATTAATTGCAGGGCTGATGGCAAAATCTCCGAGGCATCGGATGCTAAACTCAAGCAGATTGTGTTGAACTTCCTCTCCAGCTTTGAGTAAAGTGTTGAATTTTGATCAGTTTGTTCTGTCAATGTTTGCATAGTGCACCGTCAGTTATTCTTTCTATGAACTTTGAAAAATTCAAGTGGCACTTGATCTTTAATGTACAGATATCTCTTAACAGAGAATAAAATATTTCAACTCTGTGACATCTGGACTATATTTCCTCTTTTTTGTTTTTAAGCACCATTGACTAACATTTGGACTTAAATAATTACAGATCCGTCGCCAGCTTCCACAGTGCTGCTGCTGAGACCTTGACACAAGAAAGCAATACATTTGTTAGCAATAATTGGTCAGTAAAGGATTAATCCACATACTCCAACAGAGTCAGTTAAGATATTAGGGAGACTTGTTGCATTTCTCATTTTTTACAACCTCTAAACATTAATTCAATAGATTAGGCAACACATAAACACCTTGGAAAACCAATTTTCCAGGGAAACATGATACATTTGCTGAAACTTCTTGGTTGGTGTGCAAGGCTATAATGCTTCATGTGGAATTTAGCTTTAGGATCTCAAGGCTCTGTTTTCACTCTGTAGCTTTGTTGGGGTTAAACACGGCTTCAGCTGATGCGAATCAAATGGGATAACACTTCCCATGAAGCTGGCCTGTGCATTCTGCATTGTACTGCTACTCCTCTCACTCAAATCTCCACAGCCACTGTTGTGCCTGGAGATTAGTGATCCCTTGTCTTTCATCTGTACTTAGAGGCTCTTAAAAGAGACCTGTCAGGTCCTGAAGGACGTGGGTTGTGTGGGGCTGTAGTTTGGATGATAGATATTTTGCATTTTAATTTAGTGAAGTAGTTTTTCAAGTAACAGTCACAACAAAAAAACTGAGTGCAGATAATGAGCGTAAAGTATAAACAGCAGCATTTCCTCTAAAAAGCCCTTTCACTCTACCCTAAAGCTACAAAACCTGTTAAGGGGCTTGTGAAACATGCCATAACCTGCAAAGAAACTGATTCAAATTTAAATATTCTTGAATAATCCTCTGTCTTATTTCCTTCCTTCTTCCCTATCTTGATCTTTTGCTTATAAATGTGATTTGTATGTTTTTAAACTTAATAGGCTGCTTACCATTTTGCTTAAATTGTAATTAAAACATCTGAGACAGGACCATTGTGATTAGGCTACCTAAGCATAATGTGTTATGCTATTGGTGATAGTCACAACAAATGATTAGCACTATAAATACTAATCAAACAAAATCTTGTATTACAGTAAAGGCCTACAGACACCCAGTTTAAATCTATGGCAAGCACCAAAGGATTGAAAGCTTCTCTAAAATTAATCACATGCCAAATGTACATTTATCGAGCTTTACTGCCCCCTGCTGATGGATAGTGTGACATGACTTAAGAATTCATGCACTGAATGAATAAGCATTCAACTGGATTGCTGTGTTCAACTTTAATTAGAAAATAATGGTGAATAACATTTCAAGCAACTGTAGTGAATACACCTCTATGTGTAGGTTTACGAATTACAGAACTCAACAGACCAAATATTGTGAAATAGTGAATGCAATCAACATTAAGTGATGGGTGCACAGTAAACATCTGACTATTTGAACTTCTTCAGTGACAGAGTGCATGTTTGAGGGCATCAAAAATTGTGTCAATTTAAACTAGTACAGTTTCAGTGATGAGTGAGAATAACAAATAAGTGTTTAATCTGTGGTGTAAAATAAATTATAAACACAAATAAATAATGAATAAATAAATAAATAAATAAAAAATACAGAAATTTGTGAGCCTATTTAAGTTAATTAAATAGGAGATAAAAGAATAAAATTAGCATTAAATCTTTGGTAATCCCAGTCACAGCTGGGGTACATTACACCCAGTACTGCTTGGTGTGTATTGCAGGTCTGTGGTGTTTATGCTTGGGTACGTTGTTCTGCCTGACATAGCAGGGATCATAATAATCCCACTCCAGGGCTGATGCTAACACACCATTGGACAGACCATCGCTATCTGCAGACAAAATCCGAAGGGAGACACCTGAAAAGAAATGATTTACATAATTCAGAACTTTGTGTAATTAAATGACTTGATGAAACATTTTGAAACCTAGTGGAGTGTAATTTGCTGTCTATGCTTGGGCTTGTTATTCAAAAAGAAATACATTATTAAATACTTATTAATAGTTTCCAAAGTAATGTTATTTCCCTACTTATTACTGCCTGGAAGTAGTCATTTATTACACCACTTTTCACATTACGTTTCCATCACATACCAAACATGGAAAACACAATCATTCATACCTTCAGTAAAATAATTCAGGGTAACCAGCCAGATGATGGACAATGTTTTGTCATAAAATGACAGCAGTGGGAGGGCGTCCACCTACATTTTTAGTTAAATGAATCAGGGCATGGGAATGATACTCAGTTTCCACATCATTTTCCTTCAATCTAGCATTTACATGGGGATTATTAAAAAAATCTTTTGTGAAGTGTGAAGTGTTTGTCATTCCTTAGATTGATCGAGTACCTTTGAATTGTTTTGATTTGTAACTCATACCACTTAAAATGCAAATTCAACGTACTAGGACAAGTAATACATTACTGAATGACAAATTACCACTCAGTTGGGCTGAAGATGACTGAAGTCTACCTGCACTTGCACCAAAGTCGCTGTCTAGTCCAGGGCCCACCATGGATGTGTTCAGGCAGGTCGTGTCCGGAGGGATGTTGGCATACTCGCACTCCAAGTCCACCTTGTCAAAAAGGC
>OMKZ01018383.1:0-10262 GCA_900302535.1 Neoniphon sammara | reverse complement strand
TTTAAATCTGACATTTTCATATGAAATACATATTGACATCATGCAGTGGTGACTCAACATATTGTCAGTTCATGAAGGCTGCTCTGAACACTCAGTGCCTGGTGCATCTTCCCGGGGAAAAAATCTTTTGCTGCACAGCAAATGATGTGTTTCTCATTACCAGAAGCAGCAAAGTGATTTGTTCGGTTCAGAAGAAGATCTAGGCAGTTAACACGAACAGACAGAAAAAACTACAGAAGCTACATCAGACAATCCAAGGAAATGTGACAGTGATGGCTGCTGACAAGAAAAAAAAAACCTTCAGTAACTTCTGAAGCAAATATGAAAGCACATCAATAATATTTAACTATGATTCAAACTTAAACTCATTTCTTGTCAAGATGTCTGTAACCAAATTCATGCACATTATTGAAATGATTTAATATCTTTATACTGAGTGTGCATTTTCCTGTGCCTTTACATGTTTTCCTCATGTAACCTCTTTAGGTAATGAATATAACTATCCGATAAATAGCCTCTCAAAACAAATTACCCGGGCACTTGCATCAGCTGGTGCTATCTTGTTTACATTTAGGTCTAATAACCAGGTCACTGACCTTTGAGAGGGGATCGTTCACCATGGGCGAGTTGGGCGGCACAACATTGGGTCTTGTTTCCACCTCTGAATCACTGGACAGCGGTAAGACAGGTGCACTTTTACACCAGTCAGCTTTACTGCTGCTGTACATCCGCGAACTCGTGGGCAGGCCGACTCTGGGGGTGAAAACGGTCACAGGTGAGTTCGCCAGGATGGTGCTTGGCGCTCTCAGGGACCCTGAGCCGATGCCCGTGGCACCATCTGGCCGCAGGAACCGAGTCCTCTGATCCACGGCTAACTTGTCTTTGGATGAGGCTCTTGAGGAGGTCACAGGAGGTGGCAGGATGGGCTCTGACAAGGACACATATGGTGGCCTGCCGACCGGAGCGAAAGGCAGATCATGTACTCTGGTGACCCTGTGATGGGTCGGCTGCAGAAGCATTTCCTCTGCGTCCTCGCGCTTCTTTTTGCTCCTCTTTGATGAGATCAGTAATTTGTAACCCAGGAACAGGCAGTTCAGCAAGAGCAGAACAACAACACAGGGTATGAGCAAAAGGACTAGTAAAGTCAAATTTGTAACGGGGTAGCCTTCATTCAAATTTGGTGTTGTTGTTAGACGTACTTGCGACATTTCATTCCAGAGGACATTAGGGGCGATTTCTAGAGAACTGATTATCTCAGGTGAGATTTCCTGTCGCCTCCGTGTGCGCAGGTGGTTTGATGTTATCAATCAATTTGAACCTTTGCGGCAGCAGTCTGTTTAAAAGCCATTTGTTTGTAATGGCGACTCGCGGCTTTGAGGCAGTGCGTTGTGCATCTTGTCCAAAAGTTTCCTTTCCTTTTATCACCATATTTTTGTCAGTGTTACAAAGTAATGACCTGACAACAGACTGCGACCGGATAGTAGCCTATGTGCGCGCTCAGTTGGCGGGCCGCTACAGTTCTGCAGGTGTGTCTAATTATTTGCTGCAGCTCTGACGTTGCCATACCCAGCAGTCACCGCTATGCGGCAGCAGCTGACTATGTTTTTCTGTTGGTCAGACTTCCACATCACTGCATCTACCAAGCAGCTCTGCAGAGAGGGCTGGGAGGCTTTATTGCTCTGGTGTGTCAATTCATAGACTTATATTTCTTAGCTTGCCTTTTTTGAGAAGCTTATGCCCCTCTACAGGCACAATGTTTCTCAAGCTAAATAACAGTTTATTGTAAGGAATATTGGAGGACACAAGTTGAAATTCAGATTTTTACTTTATTGTTCATGCTTCCAACTATGTCTATGATCAGTTCATGATACATCAGCAGCTGGTTCATTGCAAAATATACAAACATTTCAAATGATTCAATAGAACATTTGACACATGAATCTCTTTTAGAGACAATGTTTACACTTTTTGTACACAAAGTATTTCTTTGTACACAAGTACATTTTGTTATTGTAATAAATCAATGTAAAAGATCAGTCATATGAACACCATATAACCTTGAGTTATTTTGTCAAATAATTGTACCACTCAGGTTTAAGGAAGTCTATACAGACTTGAGTTGCAAACAGATATCCTGGCACAGGTTTGCAAGTATAACAGTACAGCTAACCTTTTCATTAAGAGAAAGGCTATTGAGTCATTGGATGCCCTCAGATACCAAAGACCCCATTCATCAGTTTGAACACACTACTTTTGTGGCATTGTAGTTGTTTAACATTATGCCTAAAGTGCATACATCAGTAGAAAATGCTCTCTCTCTCTCAAAGCCCTGTCTCAGCTCTAACTCACTTCAGCGCTGCTTGCCATTATCCAAACACAAAAAGAGGTTGTGATTGGTTGTGATATTAGCACCTTGGGCAAGGCTGTGTTTGTGAATTGGTAACAACATACACACATGGTGAAGCTGTGTCAATCTGCTCATTAGAAAGTTGGCTAGCACTTGGCCAGGCTGTGCTTGATTATCTCGCGGGACTGGGGTGGGATCCTGTCGGGGAAGAGCACCTGGAACTCCACCACCAAGTCGCCTCGCTGGGATGGGCTCTTTGGGATTGGCAGACCCTCGCCCCTCAGACGCCGGACAGCACCAGGTTTGATGACATCGCTGCATGGTAGTGGCATCATCCTGTTGTCAAGTGTGGGGACGTTAACTGTGCATCCACACAGAGCCTGGAGAAAAAGAAAAGAAAAAAGCAGAGAAAAGGTTAATACTCGAGACCTGTTATATACTACTTAACGAGTTTCATAATGCTTTCTTAATGGCCCCATTTTGACTGGGATGACCTACACTTGCAAAAAATCATCTAAATGCCTGGTGTTTTTTTCTTAAACTGGTATGTTACATCACAGATGAAAATGTGGAGCATCCAGCTCCCTGAAAAGCATAATGATTTCCTTCGTTATGCAACAAACAAGTGTTACAGATGTTATAATCTTTGCTCTATACTGGTTGCGCGTGGGAGTAAGCGCTTTAGAGAGTGAAGGCAGCTATAGGAAGATGGAGGAGCTCTTTGAAAAGCCTGTCTCTGTGACTGCTACCCAGATAATCTGTGTGTGGGTTGTAGCAATGAGAGCCAAAAGCTGCCTTTCCAGCATCCTGCCTTATAGAGGCAAAGGAGTCTGCAGCATAGTAGGAGAGAGAGTGAAGTGAGATATGTGGGGGCAGCCAGTACCAGAGCTAAATTTAGCTTCTGCTCTCTCTCACTCTGCAGGGGCTGCTGAGGTAACGGAGGCGTTGGCAGGCTGCTGCTGTTTTGTTAGCAGGCGTCTGTCAACCCATTCTGAGCACAGCGTGGTGGGGGCCCAACAGAACACTGTGTTCTGTCCTCAGTCAACATTCAAAGATATTAACATCCCTGAGTTTGGCAGGAAATGTGCCTGTACAGAGTGCTGCTGTCTTTCCTTTTGATGACGATGTCTGATTGAATCGATTTTCTTTGGTATATAAAAGATCATGTATTGAACAGTTATATAAAGCACTAAAAGTGGCTGTTGGATTTCAACCATCTCTGAGTAGGTGTATGGTTCGTAAATTGTATGTCTATCATCCTACTTATGGATTAGTCATCTGTTTCATAACGTATCGTTTGATGTCTGATTTAATCTAAAGCCACAACAGGCCAGTACAGATGGTCCCTCTGAGAATCAAACCTCTAACCCTGATTGACCCATAAGCCTGATATCTACCCATTGTGCTATGCAGGACCAGGCATACTAAGACACAAACTCACCTCTTTGAGGGTGATCTTGGCTGTGTAGACAATGTTGGAGCCATCTCTCTTGTACTGAGGGTGCTCCTTGTCCCTGAGGATGAAGGTGACGTCTGCAGGGGTGTTGTTGGGCGTCTCATCCCCTTCTCTGGGAAAGGTGATCTTGGTCCCAGCCTTCCAGCCTTTCTTCACTACAACATTTAGCACCTTTTCCTCAGATCGGAGGCTGCGTCCATCGGGGTTGAGGCGGCTGCGGGTAATCTTCATATGCTTAGTGCAGCCATGAAACACCTCTTCCATGGTTACCAGCAAGTCATGCACCACTGCCACACCCTGCAGACGCCGGCGGCCTCTTCGCAGTCCACCATCATGGGCAGGGAACCCACCCAGATGGCTGAAAGTGAAGTGGCTGAAGGGGTTAAAGAGGTCATCATCACTATCAAAGTCAGGTCCAAAGAAGATGTCAAAGTGGTCAGAGCCATGGAAGAAAGAGGAGAAGGTGGCATGGGGATCTCCGTGAAAGTTATTGCGATGAGTGTTGCCTTGGCTTGCCATTGACATTCCAGTGCCATTTTTAAGACCTGTAACACAGAGGGAAAAGAAATATACCATGGGTTGAGTTTACTGAGTTCACACATTGAAATTCCTGCAGAGTATCTCCCTTGATCTTGTGCCTCATACTGTATTCTGCTGTTGCTGCTGCTCACTCACTTCTCAAGTTCTGCTCATGCATATTCAGCTCACAGCTCTTGAAGGCCTACTAAATTTACATCTGGTATTTCGAAGTTTTGAAGGAAACACTTTCATTAGTATCTAAATAATTGATCAGCCCCACAGCTGACTATATTGCATGTGTGTAGCTGTTTTTACAGGAGGAGGTAGTGTTGCATGTTTTAGTGAGGATATCCCCCGCTGCACACTGCAGTATTTATCCTTGGCAATGATATGAATAATTAAAGACCAAATTATGCTACTGTAGCTGGCCAGATGGCAATTATTATTTAAGCTGGTTCATTTAACTAATGGGAATGAATCCCTTTTTGATGAATTTTTGCAAGTCTAAGTTGAAAGCTTTTTGTACTTTTTGTACTTTTGAATCACAAGAGTGTAAATTAAAAACAAAAGCCATGTTCGCACCTTCTTCACCATACTGGTCATATATGCTTCTCTTTTTAGGGTCAGTCAAGATCTCGTAGGCTTCTGCAATCTCTTTGAAGCGGTCTTCTGCATCAGCATCGCTGTTCTTGTCAGGATGAAACTTCAGAGCCATCTTCCTGTAAGCCTTCTTGATCTCATCTTCATTGGAGTCAGGTGAGACACCGAGGACCTTGTAGAAATCTTTGCCCTCAGGTTTGTTGGACAGACAGGGCACCTCTTGCTCAGACTTGCTGCTCTCCTGTAGAAACAAAGCAATTATGTTTGTAATTATCCTGGTTAAACTCCTCAGTAGTGAATATTTTGATTCAGATGATTCAAAGAATATTGAGCTATCCTGGTACAGTATGCATTAGATATGAACAGAGCAGAATGGATAGTTAACATAATGCATTGTTCAACCTTATGACAACCAACTATAATTGTGATCTTTACAGCAGAATGGGAGTATTGCTGAGTCACTATTGGAAGTCTGTAGAAGCCACGAATGTGTTGGTGTGAAATAAAGTTTCAACTACTTCATGCTGCAAAAAATGGCTTATAATATCAAAAATGAATAACTAATAAGTCTGTGAAATGAAATGGCCACTGCCTACAATACAAAATAAGATGGCTGATCCACTAGGTGTCTACCAACTTCTACTGCTGCTCATTTCCATCTGGCAGATTACAAAGTTGCCCATAGCAAAGACACTATTAGAAAACACCATAGTTTAAGTGCAGGGCAACGTGGCAGATCTATAGGCTATCATACATTTCATGATGCACACTGCAAGAGTAAAAAGGAGGTCGCGTGTCCAAGTATCGTGAGGGGTAAAAGACTTCCCCCAACAACCGTGACTCTGCAGCGATTGGCTCACGACTCAAGATTACAGTCTGCATTTGAATGAACCCACAGCAACAGACACAGCACGCGACACGAGCAACAATCGTCACATACGGCTTCAAAGAGAACTATATGGCCGTAATGAATGCATGGATAAGGTTTGCCAATACCCTAACATGAACACAAAACGTGATTATTTCATACTGTAAAGTCACTATAAAGTCACAATATTCCTCACTTGCATCCACAATCCACTCAGAATTTAAATTATTAATATCCAGCTTTAGCAAGAGAAACAGATGATAGCTTGATTGACAAAGTGCCATTAAGATCAGTTCAACTTACCGCTGATGAAGAGGAGCCCGAGCTGTCACCCCTGTGCATAACTCGCACTTTGCACTTAACATTGACATTTTTGTGCTTCACACCGAACTGAGTCCAGATGAGTACCATGGCTGTTAAACTTAAGGCTACGTGTCGCTGTCCGGTGGCGGTGGTGCTGAAATGCTCCTGTTATCAGGCTACGGTTCGTCCTGCCTCAGCTGCTCCTCTGAGCTCTGATAAATACTGCCGCGGCAGCTCCTTTACTACACTCACCGCCCACGCACCGTGACAGAGCTTTCCCCACACCCGCCCATTTCCTTATGCGCGAAAGGGAATACCGTGCCCTCCGTTTCCTCGGCGGAAAGCTATTGGTCCTCTTTGGATGAGCACGCGGATGTAGCAGCCTTCCCTCTCCATCTCGAGACTTGTTTCCGGAGTTCTGAGGGCAGGGCTCTGCAGACAGTCACGACTAGGCAGATCCTCACGGGAGATTGCCGACAGACAGACAGGAAGACAGCTGGCGGCTGCCCAGACGACCTCCAGACAGTAATTTCCTCACCTGCGGGATGATGGAACAGTCTCTTGAAAAAACACATTTGATTAGCCTACCTACAAATTAAGCCTCAGCCCACGCATATCAAAACAGCACTTTACTCTGGGCATTTAATTAATTGAAAGCACTCAGGTATTTCAAACTTGCTATCTGTTACATTAGTGGGCTTATTTGGGCTGTTATTAGTTATTTGGCATATAGTGATGCGCTGGAGGACTTGTCCAGGATTTTCAGCCTTTTCCTTCATTTGCACATAGTTGTATGAGTTTCCTAAGAGTCTCACAGGGGAAATTGTCCCCCGGTGTGACACCCCAACAACACAGTTTTAGCAGTTTTAGTACTCACTAATCATAAATTCTAGGAGCATCTAGAGAAGAAGCTGATGGGAGCAGAATTGTGCAGATTGCCATCCACTAGCACCCTAGTCGTCAAATGTGACAAGTCTAGGACAGAAAGCACAGTAAGATTCAGCAAACTGGAGTTGTTAAGTGTGACATAGTCTCCAGTTGGAGAGAGTTGCACACTGTGTCCCTAGCTTTACCTGCATATGTGAAACGAAACAACATTCATCCAGAAAGGTAGAGGTTCTTTATTATCGGGATATGTTCAATTAGTACTTAGTTATGTATAGCATCTCTATGGGGATACACACAATGAATGTTAATCAATCTGGTGTAGCTGCTCAGGATTCAACAGCAGCTGCAAAATCAACTACAGAAGGACAAGGCAGCAATGCAGTTATGATAACTGAATGAGTGTCAAACCAGGTATTGCTGAATAATGTACACTTGTACACATTATGTACATAAATCATCCTTAGGCAGATAACGCTAAAAAGTCAGTACACATTTAGAAACACATTTTGTAGACATGTGCATTAAATGAATTTATAATTAATCTCAAGTTTCCTACACAGTCAAAAGATTGCGAACTATGAATCATCTCCGTTTATATCTGTGAACTCAGCATGGAGCTGTGAACATAGTGTTTAGCTGGCTCTAGTCAGTTGGGCGTGACACACCCTGATCAAAAAATAATTGAAGTGCTGCCTCTCTCAAACACCTTTGCATTGTTCAGGTTCTTTATGTGTACTTTATCCTTATTTTATGTGCTTTTATTTTATATATAAATAGCATGGTGAAGACTCAACAGTATGAGGTGGAGTGAGGGGTTATCTCAGGCCATCTAGCTAACTTGTCCTCAATATCGATGCCTAGACCATTAAACCACTGAGAGGTTTAAATAGTTATTTCGATGGTGTTGGCTATTTAAATCCCCAATTGCTGTTCCTTATCTCTAAAGAACCATTTTAAGAGTATAATTCAGAGTAAATGCATGAAATAGGCATATTTGCTAAATTAAAGGATAGAGAATAAAGTAATTATTAAGGAAATAATTCACAAAAATAAAATAAACTGGGGAACAATCATTTCAGAGGGTTTTTATGACCTCTGTTCTCTTCCCAGAAATGAAAGATATTTCCCAAATATATCAGATTTACATGTATAATAAAATCTTGCTTAATACTGGCTGGGGAAAAAATACTATTATGAGGACACTCTTCTTGATTAAAGATGGGTCATGTGCTAGATTTTTATTTGGAGATCCTTTCATACATACCACAAAATTATGAAACAGACTTGACTTGGCTGTAGCCATGGTAACCATGGATATGGAACCAGTGTCACAAAGAGCATACATACATGGCATTGCTTCCTCCCATGTGGTCCTTCAGACAGCCAATGGAGAACGGGGCTTCCAGTGGATTTTCCGTCCAACCAACAGGAAACGGCAGACAAATTTGGTTTGAACGTGCAGAGCCAGGAGCGTCACCCACAATCATGCTCAGAGAGCAGCTCTTACATGCTATTCACAGATTGTCCAAGATAGAGTGAATCAGAATAGCTCCTTTCACAACGTACTTTCTGCCTGCCCACGGGAACAGCCTGACTGAGTGTGTGCTCGCTCCTGTTTTCTCTCTCTTCCTCACGCGCACACACAGACACACACGCACATATTACTAGTACACACGCGGGCCAACACAGACGCTCACACTTGCCCGTCAATCCCAGAGGAAATAACACTAATTAACGTGCCCAGTCGGGTTGCCACAGTTATTGTTAGGGGTAGGGAGGGTGGACAGCTCACGTTTACTAGCGTTCCCCTTGTATTGTTCGTGCTGCTCACATGTTTTCTAGTAGTTGCCCTGAACACCCAGCACATCTGCCTTTGTCTGCGTCCTCAATTTGCCCCGCATGGTAAATTTAGTACAGCTGAATTTTCAAAGGAAGTCACTCTATTTTTTTTTAACAGGGTCTTAAGAAAAAACACAACACACAGATAGATAGATAGATAGATAGATAGATAGATAGATAGATAGATAGATAGATAGATAGATAATATATACTATATGGACACAGCAACATAACCTTATCTTATTTTTTTTACTGTCAATTGTTTTCATAAGCCTCAATTGTTAACCATTTCATGAAGTACTTTGGGTTACATTGTTGCCTGAGATAGCTATATTCGTAAAATTTGATTTGGTTTGATTTGATACTCAAAATGAGGCAAACAGATGGCACAAAGACACAAACCTATGCTGGTTTCTCTGTGTGTGTGTGTGTGTGTGTGTGTGTGAGGTGTAGTGTGCGGAGCGGGCTTATCCTTCACAGGTTCAGCCCGGTCCCACCTTCCCCCGCCATGTTGTGTGTGGGAGCAGTAGGTGCTGCCTGCAGGAGACTTGGGAAGGTGAATCACACTGCTGTGAGCACACAGCACTGACACAGGGGAAGTGACACCAACCTCATCTCACATCGTCACACTGCCAACACTTATCCTGTCCTTCAAAGGTCGCTCTGTCCTGCGGATGAATCAAAGCTGTGATCAGTGAAAGGCCGGAGCAGCCACGGACTAAGGTCACTATTCCCTAAAGGCTGTAGTGGATAAGAGAAAATATTATTGGTAGCTTTGAACAAATGTTCCTCTGTAATGTCACAAGAATATTAAGTAGAAACCTCCCAAATGCTCAGATTGAATAATGTGCAAATGAGACTTTCCAGATAAATCTACATCTTTAATCATGTTTTAGTGTGAAGCCAGGAATGAGATGTTCTTGTTTTCTATTTCTTCCCCTCCCCTCGTCTCACACCTTCACCCCTGTTGTACTCCAGCTCCCACACTGCTGGGAGTATGACTGTCTCGTATTTGTCATACCGGCTGGGCCACGACCATGTGCCGCGGTACATCAGACACATGGACAAGGCTGGCAGACAGGCAGAGAGACGGACAGACAGACGGACAGATGCACAGACAGACAGACCGACTGGCAGACAGACAGGCAGAGCTGATGCACAGACAGACAGACAGACAGACAGATAGATGGGCAGACTGTCAGACATGCAGACAGATGGACGGACAGGCAGACGGACGCACAGACAGACACACAGGTTGGCAGACATATAGATAGGCAAGTTGGTGAGCATGCAGGAAGACAGAGAAACAGACAGGCAGACAGACAGGCACTTTCAGTCAGCTATGGCAAATAATCGCCGTGGCACTAATTTCCCAGAGATCAAAATGTCACAGACACACAGCTGACTATCTCCGGTGGGTGAATCTTGCTTAGTGTTCAGGA
>OMKZ01018381.1:0-21118 GCA_900302535.1 Neoniphon sammara | reverse complement strand
TATATGTATGTATATATGTTTTTTTTCCATTTGCTTCCTGATTTCTCACAAAATGCTGATTCCAATATTGCATGATTTAAAGAGCTAATTCGTTTCACAGACTTAACTCTGTTGTTATTTTCCTTCGTCTGAGCAGAGATTATTTGTGCTCCACAGAGGTGGATTTAAAGTGTCTTAAATCAGGGCATTTGTTATTCCAGCTGCTGGGGGAGAGCAGGCCCGGGCTGTCTGTCTCTAGCGGACTGTTTTCTCAGCTGCTCTCTCAGTATCACACCAGCCTCCCCGCTCTGTGGACAAGAAGCAGGACCTGCCCCTCTGTCAGGCCTCCGCCGGGGGCTCGGCTCCAGGGGAACCACTTGGATCCAGGCGGCTTGTTAAACTGGTTTAAAGGATGTTGTATTTTCTGTCCGAGGCTGAAATAGCCTTGCACCATCCTTGTGAGTTTGGTAACCTCATGTCTCATGCAATTTGTTGGGTATAGCCACACTCCTCAAGAGAGTTTGACCTTATCATGCTCTGTTTTTTTTTTTTTTTTTTCTGGAGGGAGGAAATATAGGACTAGTAGCACTTTGGGTTTTTTTTTTTTTTTTTTTTTTTTTTTTAACTTCTCCAGTGGATGGGAGCTGGTGTGTCAGATATACACCTGTCTCAAAGTTTCAGACACTAGTTTAGAGAGCCTCCATATTCTATGAACTGTTTCCTAAAATCTTGGCAATGCCCTGCTGTGAATTGCAATGCCATGTGAGTGCACACTGCATTACTGCCAGAATGATACTTTTATTAGCTGTCGAGCCGGAAAAGATATTTTGGATCACTGTAAGCGGAATACCATCCACGTCAGTTAATGTTTCTGCTTTTTATCTTCTGTTGTCTGCAGTTATTTTGTAGTAGTCCTAGTTATTGGTTCACTTATCAGACTTTAAAAATGGGCACACGCTGTTATCATGTAAGGACTCTTTCGCAGCTCTTTAATTGGTTACAGCTTGTGCACATTTTTTTTGAAAATGATACTTGCAGCACATTTTATTGGGGTGTAATTTACATTTCAGAGAAAAAATGTGACCCTCTCTTCCAAATGATGCTCTAATGCTTCCATCAATATCAGACAGCATTCATATCTGCTGAAACTGACGGTAAAGGTTTGAAAACAATTTCCAGGAGACCGATGAATGTTGTTGACAAAAGGACACCTTGGGAGCCACCATAATCGCTCCACTACAGAGGAATAGACTGTGTTTGTGAGCGGCTGGCAAGACCATCCAAAACCCCACAGCCTATTGTCACTGGAGAAGGATCATGGTAGCACTTAGCCAAGGTCATACACTGGTAGCAATATAAAAGCTCATACTCCTTCACTATAGATGACTCTGCAGCATGGGAAACACAATGTACATACTGTTGCACACAATCAACATGGTGCAGCAACTTGTAAACAACAATAATACAATGAAACAAGTACACAAAATCACTGGACAATAGCAGGTGCATACTGAAAACTTTCTATCTCCATTTTTCTTGATTTCCATGTTATAACTGAAGCTGCAATTCTACAACTATTGGATTTATGTGTAGCTAGGTTATAAGTAAAGGAACAGGGCACACAATAAATAATAAATAAATAATAATTTTGGGGCCTTTTTCTCCCCACTGCGCTTAGTTTTGTTCAAATTTAATAAATTATTTTCATCAAACCATCTTTTAAGTTTGACCATGCTTTCTGCTAAAGCTTTTAATTCATGTCCTGGACTAAGAAAAAAAATGAATAAATAAAACTGCATCATCTGCAAACAAAACAAACTGCAATATCTTTGGCACTTCACATATGTCATTGATATACAAAATAAAATGTTTGGAGCCCAAAACTGAGCCTTGTGGGACTCCACATTCGATCTTCATACACGGATTTTTTACCTGAAAACTGTACATATTGTTGTCTGTTATCTAAACAGCTGCTTGACCAGTTTAAAACTACTACTTTCACACCATATGCATGTAATTTAGAAATTAAGATGTATGGTGACAATAAATTACCCGATTGTTTATTTCTTACGTTCTACTACTGTTGTAATTTCTTCCATGATTTTGTTTAAAATTTTTATTTAATTGTAAAGCTGTAAATTGATCTGTCACAAAGTCACACTGACTCTCACTCAACAATTTTTTTCTTTTCAATAAAAGTATCTATTTTTTGTACAGTAATTCAAGCCCTAATTGCACAAATTGTGAAAGCAAAGACACTTGCCTATAGTTAGTAAAGCTGTGTTTATTTCCCTTTTTAAAAAGTAGAATAACCTTTGCTATTTTCATACCTGTCTGAAAAGAAAGATTGAAATATAGCTTGAAAATATATCATTTTCACCTGGTTACATATCAAACCATTTCAAAACCAATTAGATAAACTCAACAATTAACATTTTCTGAAACGCTGACATTTTGGAGACATGGAGTTTTCATCTGACAGCAGCAATATGTGACAGAAAAATTATTCACTTTTTAATTACTGACTTCCAACTTAAGCAACAACTCAGACTCTGCTCTTCTCCATTTAGCCTGTTGTGAAAATACTGAGGAAAGCACTGGTTATGATAAAACTAAAATCAATTCAGTCTTTTATTATGTCAATAATGCTGTGGAAATTTACGATTCAGGTGTTGTATGATGTTGATGTTGGAAAATGGCATTCTGAGGAGCAAAGATTTTGAATGTAAATTAAAGTAAAACATTGGTGCTCAAATAAATGGGTTGCGCTACTTTAAATGGCTACTAAGATGCCCGATAAAGGTCCTTGTGACCAAAACGTTTTTTTAATCCCACAGGAAGAAAAGAATTTTTCATCCCTTGTGAAGACCTGTTTATCTATATAGGTATGTAGATTAAAGAAATGTAAGAATAACCTGTACACATGACCACAACAAACTCCTGCACCCATGAGAATCAGTATCTTCTTTGATCTCCCTATGAACCAATATTATCATAATTGGATCTTTAATTTCTATGACCACAAATGCATGACATGAAAAAAAATGATGAAAGAATGATGTGCCACATGTGCAGTAGTGTAGTTGCTGTAAATCTGACCAATTTCAGAAAAAGAGATCCAAATCTGACCCAGTGCACAAAATATACCGTTATTTATGTGTACAAATTAAGGGAAATCTAGGACAGAAACACCCGTTTTATGTGTTTGATAACAGTGGCTGGATTTGATATTGGTGGTAGCAATTTTTACCTCTTTCTCTTCATCTTCCCTCTTCAATCTGCAGTACATTAAGGAGGTATTAGAGGAGGAACAGGGGAGGTAGACGATGCAGTAGAAGCTTTTGAGATTGAAATATTGTGCCATTACATAGCAGAACAGTGTCTCTTTTTACACACACAACCACATATACAGTGCAGTACATTTTAATATTAAAAATCATCTCACAGTAGCTGCTAACACCTCAGAAACATATTCTGCTTTCAGCCAGTCTCTTTGTTGTAAAGTGTATGGCGCAAAGCTTTTTCATTCACCCTCTGCTAGACTCCTGCTGCTGCCTTCTCAATAAAAGCAAAAATCATCTGCAGCTAAAATATTGATTCTGACCTCAGTGATATGAGTGTTGCATGAACCAACATTTATAACGAAAAACGCTGATTGTCAGAAAGGGGAAATTCATCCTCAGTAATGAGCATATTATTTATGTTGCAGAATCAATACGTGTAAACTACTGTGTGGGTTATTTATTTCGTTACATTTCTGTTTAAGGAATTTGATGCTCAAAATCAAAAATTTAATCCCCATATCACCAAAATTACAAGCAGTCTCTTACGAGCAGAGCAGAGATCAGACCTGAGTATATGAGAGCAAGGAGAGGAGGAAGATATTGGAGAGGGGGATGTGATTTAGGGGAAATTTACAGAGCAACCACACCAATAATCCAGTGCTTAAGTTGATTACTTTGTTAGTGGTCACAGAGCCCTACAGTAAGAGATCACCACCACATACTCTTCTGGCTGCACTGAAATTATTTTTGTTTCATTATGGATGCTACAGTGGTGGAACGTAGGAGAATTTTGTGAGAGGTACTTCATCATGCTATTGTTTGGGCTTTCTATTG
Source organism: Neoniphon sammara (assembly GCA_900302535.1). Lineage (NCBI taxonomy): Eukaryota > Metazoa > Chordata > Actinopteri > Holocentriformes > Holocentridae > Neoniphon > Neoniphon sammara. The sequence continues at coordinate 17,021 of OMKZ01018381.1, read as the reverse complement.
GTATTTTCAAAACACAAAAACAAAATGCAATCTGGCCTTTTTCCACTAGGACCCCCAGGCTGAGGAACAACCTGCTGCAGGAGACCCGGCCAAGCAAATTAGTATCTTCTTCTAGGATGTTTTTATACATGACGTCCTGCTTTCCTTTGATAAACTTTTTAATGGCTTTGTGGTTTTTCTTTTACTGTACTTTCTGCTAATGCTGTTTAACATCATTCTCTGTGTTCTTTTATTAATTGTAAATAACCGTCTGTTTTCAAATAATGCTACATTATTATTGGTTACAATGTGCTTTACAAAGGTTTACAAAGTGCTTCACAACGTAAGACATGACAAGGCAAAAGCAGTATCCTCGCATGAAACAGTAACAGATAGTAGTAGTAGTAGTAGTAGTAGTAGTGGTAGTACTGGTAATAGTAGTAATAGTAGTAGTAGCAGGAGTGGTAGTATTAGTAGTTGTTGTAGCTGTAGCAGTGGTGATAGCAGTAGTTGTAGTAATGGTAATAGCAGTAGTATAAGTGATAGTAGAAACAAATGAACAATTATTCCAACAACAAGGTCCATATATTCTTCATTATTTTTTCAGGAACATCCTAATGCTTCATGGAGAGCAAGAGAGAGAAACTGCACAAAACCTCTGATTATCTTCAATCGAGCCACTGATTAGGAACACTGTTAAGTACAATCTACATTTGTTGCTATCATTTTCACCATCACTTGGCAGTGTTAGTCACTGAGTGGTTGGAGTGTATCCACGGAGACTGTGGCCGCTCTCTTTTAAGGCACAATATCATCCAAGCTGTGTTCAGTCACTCCATGCTGAAGGACAGCAGTATAATCTCTATAGTGTAAGATCTACGGTGTAAGTACAAGTCATTCCTCGCATGCCATGTTGTAAAAGACTTCTGTCAGGCACATTAACAGAATACTGATCTCCTTTACAGCAGGACACTGCATTACTTGCTACTTCAATGAGATAGTGTACCTAACACCGCAGGTACAATGGCCGTGCTGGATTACCAGCAGTGATGACTCCGGGTTTGATTGATCAGCTCTGTGGTTCTGAAGCCTGGACAGCTCCTGTAACAAGGTGCAGCACGGGGTGTGCCGAGTAAGCTCCCAGCCCTTATCTCCCAGCCAGTATGGAGGACCTTGCTGTGACCCAAGTGGCTCATTTGACCCGAGGCACTCAGCTTGCCAGCGCCCAGCGCCCACTTGGAGATCACTCACTCTCTGACAGGTGGGGATGGATGCCTGTGATCCCGGCCAGATTCATATGCTTTTTCACCCCATCTATCATCACCCACACCTCCTTTGTTTCAGACTCCCTCCTGCGCCAATCTATTTCTGCTACCGAGTGTTTACTCTCTAGACACGACTTGATCACCACTGGTTTCAGCACATGGATCGATGAATATAAATGTGTCTATAGATGGTATAGATAATGTCTGTACTCATCAAATACATCCATTCAGTAGATTCATCTGGGTCCACCTCCAACCTCATATAACACTTATAATTCATAAAAGAGATTAAAACATCTCACTTGACAGCTGCTCTTCTAAGACTATATTTCACCCATTGCATTCTTCATCCGTTTCACTGTGAAGTTGTGTGGGAGACAGATTGTCAGAATTTTAGAGAACTGCCACACTGTATAAGCCAAGTATGAACTGAACTCCAAGGATGATGCAGACAATCTGTTTTGCTTTGACTTACAACAGTCATAGCTCTGACCACACACTTACGGTGTTTGTGTGCGAGTGAGTGTGTGTGTGTGTGTGTGTGGGTGAAAAATGAATCAGGTGCAATATAAGTAATCAATCATTTTTGCTTCTATTAATAAGATGTGTTTTAGCAGAGCTGATGGATCAGTCATTTTCTGCCTCCGTTCAGAGTGCACTTTATTACCACCTATGGCAATTTTGCTCTTTTAAGACCCAAAGTATGTGGGCAGATTGTAAAGAATGGATGAGTTCAGATGCTTTTAAAGGAGGTATAACGCATCAAGAACATGTGACCAGTACTAAAGTGTAATAATGACTCTACTGTAATCATTAATATAGAGAAGAAATAAAAAATATGAACTAATCCACACAAATAAGTTATCAACTTCTTTCGAGTCATTTTGACTAGAGCTGGGTATTGGCAAAGATATCACAATACAGTACATATCATGATACGATTTGTATCACAATACATTGCAATACTATACAGAACTGACTGAAAATGTATAAACAGAGCTTATAATACAACTTACTGCATATCAGCTGGGTACAAACTGACTCAAAAGCAATTTAATTCAGAATTCCCTTTTTTTAATTAAAATAGAATTACCACAATACACTCACTCAACACAGTGCACAAGAATGTAGATGTCATAACATCACATTAAAATGAAGTGGATAGACATTACATATCAATAGAAGGGACTGGAGAATTGACACAGTATTGTGAAAAACAATTCTCAGTTGTATTGATTTTTTTTCACCGCTATAATGTTGACTACATTAGATCACACGCTGATAATCAGGTTGAAATACACTCAGTCCGAGTCTAGACTCAACACCAGGTTTACAGAAATCATATACATTTCATTTTCATCCAGCTCTTTTGCTTGCCAAACAGAATGAGGACAGAGTGGAGTTAAAGTGGCACAATAAAACAGTAAATATCACACACACCTGAGGAAGTGAACCCATGCATCCTGATATGGCTGCAAAGCTCAAAATCCTGTGTTAATGAACTGTGGCACCTCTAATTAGGGTGCACATATCACCTTTTTGACTGAAGAGCGTATGGAGAGAGAAAAAAATGACACTGTTTGTTTCATTCAGCCCACAATAGGAATAACTCCGGTTCTTACTTTAGAGAAAAAAAAGGCACCTGAGCTGGCTGGTTTTTAATCAGCTGATGTATTCAGGCAGAAGTGGTGAAAAGACAGCAGATGATCCTAACCTCTTGACTTAAAGAAGCCGCAGATGCAACACCTCCCTGTCCCCTCTGTCCTTTTGGCGCTGGGTTTCCTGCATCTTCGCCCAATATTAACTTGATGAAAAGACAGTGGCTGGCCTCGGAGCAAACTAATATGCTCATTAGCATTGACGAGGGTGCCTGGGAGCAGTTCATGTGCATTGATGAAGTAAAGAGCTGAGCCAAACAATCGTACCCAGCTAGCTTTGGAATGCGCAGCCAGCCGCACGCAGGGCTCCCTAATGACCTGAGGATCTGAACTCAGGCAGAATTCAATAGCCTGTTGTAAAATGGCTTTGTTCAACAGCTCTGTACTGTTATCATGTATAGCTTATGGTGCTTTTGTAAATCCTGTGAATAATGTTCAACTGCCCCAAGTCGGATTTTATTTTTAAATGCAAACAAATGAAAATAGAGCAGCTTTCCCTAACTACATGTTGTTCCACTTGTGACACTAAAAAACATAGAAAGAACAAGGAAAAAAAAGAAAAAGAAAAAAAAAACAATTTTCCCTGCATATTTAGATGTGTTACCCGAGGGATATGTTTAATTTTCCATGGATGAATTGTCCCTCACATTTTTCCTTCCCAAAACTGACTCACTGAAGCAAATGAGTTTTCACTCTTTTTCTTGGGAACAAGAGGTCATTTCATTACATTTTCTATCAACGCCATGGATATGCTGTGCTTTATATTCTGGAGCAAAGATTATTTGAATTGATTCGCCACTGACATTTTGCAGTTATTCCTTGTGATGCAAATTTTAACTGTATGAGTTGACAAAGGGCATTATTTTCAAAGTCTTCACACCTGCCTCCTCCATCTATGGAGCCAATCTGGGGCGCCGGCTGGCTGCGGGGCCACAGCCTGCCACGAGACCATTTGAAGGATGACATTTTATCAAGACCATCTTCAGATGTGAGCATGGGTGAGTGCAGACAGCGTTTGGGTCAATTGTCCCCTGTGTCCATATGTGCTGCACGGCCCACACTGCCATACAAATTGCACTCGCTCTGTCTCTCACTCTCCCCATCCCTTCCTCTCTCTCTCTCTCTCTCTCTCTCTCTCACTGGGTGGCTCCCTCATACATACACATGGTTACACTCACTGTATACCTGCAGAAAAAGCGATAGTGTGAAAAAAGGGAAGATTACAACAGCTGAGGAACAATGTAGGGACTAAAGCAGTAAAGATGACAAAAAGATGTTACAATACATTTGATTTAAAAAAGAAAAAAAAAACTACTCGGTTGGAAATCCCTATAATGTGCTGAAGAGCCATCCCTACCTCAAAAATTAGAGGCTTTATGATACTGAGAGCATCCTTAAAGAACGCTTAATGTCCGTGTGTGAAATGGTGATAAAACTAAATGAGTGCTTAAAGGTGCATTACGCAAAATGTGTTTCTGAATGTGACTTGACTTTTTCACTTTTAAAAGGTATACAAAGCAAAACTGGGTGACTCTGACCTTTTACAATTAACTGATAAAAAACGTGGAATAACCATGTCATCATTAAGTCTCAGTCATTAAACTATGTGCTTAGTCCACTGTTTTTCAGTTTGTCAGTTGAGTCTAAACTAAAAAATGTACTTCAGTCAAGCCTCCTCAGTTTCGCATCCTGCACCTTTAAAAGAGAAAGGTAAAATCACATTCAGAAGCAATAATACACACAATACAAAATACATAAATAATACAAAAACAATTTTTTTTCAGCATCTATCACTTCTAACCACCCAGTAAGGCCTTGTTAGTGCAAGCAGCAAGCAACCCAATTTGACAGTGTGCTACGTTAAAAATCTTCTTTTTTTCTACCAGTCCTACTTCAACAAACAAATTGCATGTGAACTCTTGGTTCACTCAGCAAAGCTAATAGAAAGGGTAATGTCTGAATCAAATGATGGATTTTGGTTCCACCAGACTGACCTTTGGCCGAGGTTATCAGGCGTTTGAGAAAAGCAGTGTTGCTCCAAATTGAAATGAGAGAGCAGAATTGAGCTTCCCAACCATCGTGACCTTTGCTAGCCACTCCATCAGCTGCTCGTCACCGCCGACTCATTTATCAGGCACGGGGCTCTGAAACGGAAACTCACAGGTGCTGCCCTGGGTGGGGTCACATGACACGCTGGCTCGTCTCGCAAGCTCTTTACTGGAGGCAATGAGCGAGTGGGTGGAAACCCAGGCTTCACCAGTCAATACTCAATAGAATGGAGCTCTTCTGCATCGGTGCTAATTTGGGACAAAAGTGATATGACGGCGGATGCTGGTCTGCACGGAGGGGAAATGGTAGTCTCTGCCAATCTCTGAGTTGTTTTCATCACAAGGACCTTTCAGTGTTTCAAGGATTTGAACTTGATGCGGGGAAACTGATTGGGTGGTGAAAAGTTACACCTCGGTCTGACAAACATCAATTTCTTTCTGGAAGAGTAAAGAGAGATGCTGTTTGTTGTTGCAGAACATCCTCAGGAACCCAAACGCAAGGTTTTCGACAGGCTGAAAGCTAAAACCACAACAAAACATTCTGCCATTGAAAATGTAGCAAAAACCAAAGTCAGGGGGAGAAAAGCTTAATCTCTTCCAATGTCATCAAAAAACATCTCCTTATCAATTACTTGCAAATAAAACCACATTCAGAGGTAATAAACAAGTTTTACTATCAGAAATACCTGCCAGTTGATTTTTTTTAACAGAGTTTGGTTCAAATTGTCATTTTACATGTTAAATGCAGTCTGCAAATGAACACAATAACCGAATGTGTTTTCTTTAAACACTAGCAGACAGATTGTTATTCAAATGTGTGCTGCTGAACTGCACTACAAAATGTGTTTTACAGCTGATGTAGTGTTGACAATGCCCGTGCACTGGAGAGCTGTGCATAATTACCATGTTGTTTATCATATATTATATCCATAGAGTTGTGAGCAAAACTTTTGCCCAGTGTATGCTGCTATAATCTCCAGCAGGGAGGTCAACCTTCGCTGGATAAATAAAGGTTAAACTATATATTCAAATGTATTTCTGTCTGTGACACATAGACCTTTTGTAATAATTTTTTTAATACTTACAGTATAGCATAACGACTTGAAGAAGGAAGAAAAAAGCTGTCTAAAGGCGTTGAAATCAGAATATTAGAGCATACATATACATATATAAAAAGGGTTTCTTGAATAGTTGAATAATAATGCTATATCAATAGTTTAAAGCGTTCTGCATTATGAATAAAACGCCACGGTTTAAAAGTCATCCAGTCCGCTTTTAATATTGCTGTATGTAATTTTTTGAAATTACAATCAGATGTACAGACTCCAGACATGTTCGTATGTCAGAAGTTTAACAAATGGTACCAGCCAAAACACAGGCCTGTTGTTTTTAATCCTTGCAAATGTCCGTTCATATTCGTAACAAATGTATCAAATGACCTCTCCCAAAATGTTTTAAACATTTCCTTCACTGTGTCAACTTTAACTGACACATCAATAGAATTCTTGAAATTCTACAAATGTCAAACTCCTTACCAAGTTCAGACAATAATTAGTCGCTCAGAAATTTGACAAAGAAGACAGAGCTCTTTAATGGTTTTTTTGTGGGCTGTAATTTAAGAAATTACTGACAAGAATGACAATTAGCAGTGACCCTTCGCAGTCTGAAAGTATGGCAGGATGTAAAAAGAGAATCGGGCTGTTACTCATGCAGAGACGCCGGTATTCAAAAACCAGCAAACTCTCAAGGCTGCCAGTTGCTGTCACTCTAATTTTGAGATCTTGGACATCTAGACTTGTGAGATCTGAGTTTGTTTTGTGACATTGTCTGATAACGTCTCCGTCCATAAATCAGGATCATCCCTGCCAAACACTTACTGAGGCACTCTGTCTTAAGTGCAGTAAAGAGCCTCTCAGCTAAGCACATATGTAAAGGAGCCTAATTATTCCACTGGTTGCTGGCATTGAACACAAAGGGGCAAACTTTGGTATACACGATGCACCAAACAATAGCCTCACCCCTTTCCCATACTTGCAACAGTTCAAATCTGTGTCAATACGTGGGGCAAGTATTTGACCCAAAATGATGGGACATTACATAACAGAAAAAAACAATAGCAAGATACATATTAAATTCTAGGATCGTATTTGATTAAGGCCCAAATTTAATACGGCCATTAGAGGGCACTAAAATGTTTTCAGCGTTCAAAGTCAGCATTAAGACACATCATTGGTGCAAAACAACCTTCTTGACCAATCAAGTGTCATTGTTTTTGCACACTTTAAAATTATGTTAAACAGGGGCCTAAAGGTGGCGTGGTGAAGTGATGCGTCACTTGTTGCGCATCACATGATGCACCTAGCTCAAATAGGACGCGGCTGGTGGTGCGCGTCAACTCAATTGTTGTAATTAGCCTGGGACTTGTGGGCATGGTAAGTTACCATCCATTATTGCTTGTATAAAAGATTTGACGCTCAAGAAATAGGACAGTGGCGTCATCAAGTGTCGACTTGATGACGACTTGACTAGACACTGCCGGTGTGCGCTGTGCACATTGACATCACTGTGCATCGTACACCACCAATGTGTGGTCACCTTCAGTCTGTTAAAGCTGCAGGCAACTTTTTTATGTAAAAATACACCCATTTTATTTGGCAATATTGCAAAGCGGGGCTGCAACAGAGAAAAGTGTCTCAGCGTCCCTTGAGACCCATCACATTTGCCCTATTTGCCAAAATTCTGGTGTCATGTATGGACAATTCTGTGCCTACAGGCAGTGATGATTTCAAATTTAAGAGTGAAATGCAAAATTATCTGCTGAACAGGAACAAGAATGCCCCACACACCAAAATTAGATCTGTTCCCTCTCTTGTTCCTCTGGTATCTTTGGTACAAAGCACAACAGACTGGCCGGGTCAGTAAACGTACACGTTGTGTGCAGTTTCCTGACATCTAGTTACATGATATCATTCTGGATACTGAATTTCTACATTTTCAAACAGCAACCTCTTGCTGTCATTGTGCACAGAGAAGCTTTTACTATTATTAGACACAATAGCTTCAATTGCTTCTTGAGAAAAGTAAAAGAAATGGTCAATAAAATCAGCTGTAAAGTCTTAAAGGCATTCAATAAACTCTGCAATCTGTTGGTGCATGGTTTTATTATAGCTTGAATGATACTGATCTTTATGTCTGGGAATCAAAGGGAATTGGAGTTTGCAGTTGAAGTCTTTGGAGACTGAAGTCTAGGTGAAAACAGTAAAAGTGGATTAATCGCTAATCATTGGTTTGTTTAGACAAAAAGTGTGTAAGTAGGCTCATGTGGAAGACTAGAAAATTCTTTCCACTGAGCTCAAAGACACGTCTATTTAAATATTAATTAAATTTATGATAATTAAAAAATGTGCAATATTAGAGGGGCATTTAAACTGGAACACTATAGCATATTGATATTGACATAAAATGATCTTCTCTGTGCTGTCACTTAAGCATAAAGCAATGTTTACATAAATGGCTTCAGTGAATGAATGCTGGCACCGATTATTGTAAACATCTAAAGCAAGAAAAATAATAAAAAAAAAAAAAAATCTTGCATTTTCTGCAATGCCGGTGGCTCTTGCCTTCCCTGCTTACAGACACACCATTGCCACACTATTATGTTTGCAGAATAAAACCGTCCTTACTTAAAGCACATACTGCGTCCACAGTCTGAGGCATCATAACCCTTGTCTTAGGCCACGGCTCAAATCAACCCCTGTAAAAGTAATGATGGTTGGTTCGTGACACGCATGAACGCTCTGTGATGCATCACACTCATTTACAAGCCGGCAGCTTCACTCCTCTCTGTGCCAGTCATAACTCAGCCATTTTGTGAGGGAAGACTGGGATGGTGCAGTGGATGAGGTCAGACCACAGACTCTGCTCGCTGTCTGATAATAGCTGATGGCTTTGAGTGGTCTGCAGAGTGGGGTCTGAGCAAAAAATCCTGATTACATTTATATTCAGACCGTACACCATGAACTGATCAAGGGCTCTTTCTCTACCTCTGAATGAGGCAGCACTCAAACTGGAGATTGTCTCTTACAATTGTCTCGATCAATTGCTGATGACTCAACAAGGATGTGCTCCGTTCTTCTGCAATAGGAAGAAATTGGAAGAGGGAGAAAAAGCAGGGCTACTGTTGTCCTACATCTTAAACTTGAAGATGACACATAAATATACACCACTGTATGAATGCTTATGATTCACTGCAAGCTAAGCCTAGTTTATAATTCATATCATCTGGACGGCATCCAACATTTTCACATGCATCACTGCATAAGCTAAGCTGCTGTACTTTTCAAATAGCTTGTTTCTGAAGGTGTCTCTGGTGACACGTTACAGCTATTTTCTGCTTAGGGCCACATATTAATAAATGTCAGTAGCACTGAGCTGGGTCAGGCACTGACTCAATGCACTGCTGAATCGGTGATTTGACCCTGGACCCTGACACCACACATCAGCTCGCATTAAGACAACACAGACAGGGGGTTGAGTTGCAACTTGATTTTGACAGACTTGCAGTCGTTATCTCTGCTGGTCTCCACTAATCATATGCCTCTGCAGAGTAATGGCTCAGGTCACAGGGATGACGGAGTTTCAAGGGCAAAATGCACCCCGGCTGTTTTGTTTTCATAAGAATAAGGTAGCGGGTGCATCAACCGTGACGTTAATCACAATAGTGCATGACCACAACGGCCCACAGTGCAAGATACTGCGGCTTTATGAAGCCAAGTAAATGCAGTACATGCATTCATAAACTGGTTCTATCAAATGTTCATCAGAAACTGCTTTGGTAAAGGAAAAAGAATGGCTGCTAAACTGCAAAAAATATCCAACTTTACAAGTAATTTAGTCTCATATTCTGTGTTAAAATCTTATTTTTTTTTTCTAAAAACGAGTTAAACTAAATCTGTCAGTGGGATGAGATAATCCTATTTGTTTCCAATGCAGTTTCACTTGTTTCAGGAACTTTTCTATGTATGAATATGTTGAAACAAGGCAGACAAAAACAGATTAGCCTGCGAGTATCAAGAACATGACACTTGATTCAAGAGAAGTAGCATCAGAAACAAGTAGGATTATGTCATCCCACTGGCAGATGTTTTTTTTTTCACTGTAAGAAAAACAAGATTTAAAGACTGAATATGAGACTAAATTACATGTTACGATGGGGATTTTTTTTGCACAGAGGTGCGAGGCGAGCGCACTAAAAGTTGTGTTACCCCGCATAATTACACAACGGAGAGCATCATACTCTGTAAAATAATAACTCATCATCTCATTTCATTCTGCTAATGGTTCTTTATTCAACAGTGTGACCTCTAATTACAATGCTCCTACACATTCAACAAGGCTGAGATGCCCTGCAGGAGAACATAACTGATGCTTGACAGTATCTAGTTTGCATGTCAGAGGGAGATTACTTTCCTGTTAAGCAACCTTTGCCTTCAGTTGAAAAAGAAAAAGAAAAAAGACAGATGATGAGACGCAGGGGGGATTGTGCCTCATGCGTAGCACCTGTGATTGAGGAGGTACTTAATCTTGATTTTAATATTGACAGAGTTTTCCATATCATAATTAGAGATGATCTCATTAAGATGCTTGGACAGTTAAAACAGCCAATATTCCAAGTTTTTCTACAGTACGCAGAATACAACAAAGTGAACGTATTTATGCATGAAGGACAGAGTGAAGGGACGAGGAAATGCACTTGATTGTTAACAGCCGCTAGAAGGAAAAGTTGATAATTGGGTTTGTGTAAGGCCATTTGTCTTCAATCAAGGCAACCGCCAAGCCTTCCCCATGGGGTTATACAAGTAGGATGCATGGTCACTAACAGCAGAAACCAACGCTATTATCGCATAAATTCACAACTGTTTGATAGCTCAAGTTTTTTTTCTCATCACACTTTTCCTTCCCTTTTCAAAGTTGTATTTTTCCCTCACCTCCACGACCGCACCTGACACCGGTTCTCCTGAGGAAAGAGAATACTCCGATTAGAAATGATTGCCTGCTTGTCCCCGTCGCCATGTCTGCGAGACTTGCTCACATCCGTTTTACATTATCGTCATGCTCTGCAGTGATCTTCTCATCTGCATGGTGGCAGCCCCACTGCCAGCACAAGGACTAGAAATTGGACCTCAGCAGGGAGCTAAATGTGCCTTCAATCTCAACAGTCCTTTTAATCTTTCATCAATCATGTGGAAGCAGCTCGGAGCCTTGATCCTATTACAGTTTGAGGGGGAATAGCTTCGAATTGACAAGCCGGAGAACTGCGCCGAAAGTTCCCCGTCCAAGAAAGTTGTGATGGAAGGCAGGTTTTGGCTCGGTAATTGGAGAAGAAAATCCTCAAAACTCCCTAAAATTGAAAGCAAATAAACAAACAAATTGAAGTTATTTTCATTTGCTGTCAACACAAGGATCTTGGGTGAATATCAAAAAGTGGAAAAGACAAGGTTCTAAAAAATGATTTTCTTCATTAATGGTGTAAGTGGCAATCACTAAGGCAACCGGGGTAAATCAAATGCAAGTCCTAACAAACAGGGACTGCATTTAAAATGTCTGCTAAGGCTCAGTTGCTCTTAAGTGGCCAATTTAGGAATAAAGCCAAAGAGTAATGGGTGGTTCACCCCTGCCTGAAGTTTCTCTGATAGTAATTTCCCACATTTTAGCTCCAAAAGCACTCCTAAATCAAGACCAATGAGGTGAAAAGGTGTTTTAGAGCAAATGAGATTGTTCTTGATACAGAAATGGTGCATCTGTACTTTAATGAGCCTGTCAATATGTCACATTGTAGTGTAGTGTGAAATATAAGTGAGATTATACTATTTGCAAACTCCATGCATTCATTTTGCTGTTGATACTGAGCCAATAAGGAATGTGCATTCAAAACCTAACCACTTTACATTTTGCAATAGTAAATTTTAAAACATCTCATGTGGAATTGGCCATTATTTTTCAAAATGTGGAAAAGCTTGTAATAACTTGAAAAACCACACAGATAATCACATACTCATAATGGTTGATGTTGATATTTTTTAGCAAAACATAGCTGAAAAAAAAATTGCTAAGAAATTGCTAAGCTGTTGTGACTCACCTCCTAGAGTGAACTGGGGCAGTTATGTTTAACTAAAACAAAATTGTGAACTCAAAATAAAATAAACAAGAATATTTTTTTGTTTCAGTTCCAAAGCCAAAATGCATGTCTGCTGGGAATACCATGTTTTATTCTCAGACAGTATTATTTTGTGATTTTTTTTTTTAAACAATCACTCCAATACAATACCTGTCACTGCATATGCATGTGCTCAGTAACTCAAGACACAAACACTGGATGCATCATCTTCTGCCCATCTGCGTGCATGTGTTACTTTTCAGCACGCACACTCTTAGTAACATATGTCAGTATCTGCTCACCCATTCATTTAACACAGAGGTGTTGACACATTGTGACAAAGAAGTCATATGTCATCACAATAATGTAATCTGAAACACCATATTTGTGTGTTTTGTTGTTTAAAATATGACTTGTTCATTTAGAAATTTTTGCGATTCTCTGTCGGTAACAGTAACAGCACACTGTGGTAATTGCTAGCCTTGTACTGTAATTAGCATTCCTGCTCACCAACACTAAAGCAGCTATCACAGTTTTGACATTGACACACTGGATGGTGATGCTGACACACCATGAAAAGGCTGACTGTGTAAATTTTAAATGATTTGGGCTTCTGTTCAAGAGGCAAAAAACTAATTACCACATTAGCAGTGCCATCTCTCCACGTATATGACCACATTTACAGTCACACACACACAAAAACAAGTTACTCTGAGTTGGTCAGTAGTCAGGTTCCTCCCCCGACCCCCAATGTTCTCTGGACTGTCACTGCTGCAGACCGCTGTGCTGCAGCTTCATGGAGCCACGAGACAACTGGCTTCTTGAGGTGGCATCTTCCCTGAGCTTTGTTGCTGCACTCCGGACAGAAATTGTTCGGACAACTCGGTGAGTATCAGCCATCATTTTTCTACCCCTCTGCAGCTGGACTAATAAGTGAAGCAGGCTGCAGCAGATGTGTTTTTTTTTTGTTGTTGTGTTGTTTGTTTCCTTATATTTTCATCAGTGGTCATGTTGACATAAAATTATTAAGCAATCTTCAATGACCGTGTCGGACATACAAGTTTTTATTCTCCCAAGTGTTGTACAGTGTGTGTTCATTGTGCTCATTGTATTGGTTTCTTTATCTGCTCTCATTTCCTGCACATGCGCACACGTAAAAAGCCATTTGGAAATCCGAGTAAGGGTTTGCACAGCACAGTAATCGGGTTTCTCCATCAGAAATCTAGCTGTGCTAACTGGGTCCCTCTTAATCCCATAACCAGATTATGGAAACTAGATTTCTTGTTTACATGGCGGCTCTGAAATTGGATAACTGCCCCTATGTGGGAAATAACCAGATTACTACAGGGAATGTCAATGCACTGCATGTAGTACTTCAACTTTTGAGTCTTTGTGGGTTGGTGGCTCCAAATGGCAGTGTGAGGTAAGTGTTGGAAATACTCTGAAACCATCTAACGCAACGCCAGGAAACTACACAGAGCACACTTTTGTTTACCAACCAACTTAATATGCAACTAAGAAGGCACAAGATTTAACGTTGGTGAATCCAACTTTCTCTGGGTGAAATGCTGTTCGCTGCTGTTTAGGTGGCAGTTTGCATTTTGCCATAAAGTTTTGATTTGTCACCTCCTGTTGGGGGAGAGGTGTATATTACCAAAACCAGCATTAAATTTGGGCAAATAGCGTAAATTTACACTGCCTCAATTATTGTGGATGGGATGTTCTGACCTGTTCCAGCCTCACTTTATAATTTAGTCTGATGCAATAGGTGAATTTTAAATAAAAAAATCTTGCCGAGTGCAACTTTAAGTACTATAAATGATCTATCTACAGCACTCATCTCCCCAAACACATTTAGGTGTGGAGGATGCTATATAACAAAATGTCACACATGCTTTACACCATTACGGAGTATCAGGAACGGTGAAAGTCACAGCCACGTACATTATATTGCTTGTGTTTTCTAGTGATTAACTTGGATAAGTTCATGGAGAGAGAGGAAAGTGAGAGGAAATAAGAAGACAGAGAGGATAACATAACCAAGCATCCCCTAATTAGGAGTTTTATGGGGCATATAATTTAAGTCACAGCACTACGCCTTGCTTCAAAACCAAACAATTTTTTTAACCACTGGATATTACAAAAAGAGAGCAACTGAGTAAATTATTCAGAAGCAGACTTAAATCTACTGTAAGCTATTGATTAAAAACAACAATGCTGATGCCGGTCTTCAAATCCTTTCTATATAATTGACTTACAATTTATATGTCAATACAGACTGAATCATACTGGTAACATCATTGTACTGTGTAATTGGCCTGATATTTGATTACGCTTTTATCCAGTGCACTGTAGAGACAGTTTACTGTGTGTCACACAGGTAAAATGAAAGTTCATGCAGTATTTTTTTTCCTCTGCCGCCATCCATATGCATGTGCCATGCATATGTAACACTTTTTTGAAGCTATATACTGTATATATCTGGAGTTTGATAAGGTGAAGAGCTAGAAATGCACCTACCCATGTCTGCACATTTTGTGCATCTTCTCAACTCCATAGGTGTGATTTGAATATATTTAAGAAGGTGTATAGTTCCTTTTACTCTCATACTGATCATGTTTATGCTATTTCTAAATCCACATATTTCCTTCTCTTGATATATTCTTCTATTGTACACATTTTTCATTGTTTCTGTCTCAGTGGGATGTTATGTTTTCAACTCTCTTGTTTTGTCTGCCTGTCTGTCAGCAGAATATCTAAAAAAACTCATGTTCAGATTTCCATGAAATTTGGTTAACAGATAGACTTCGGGCCAAGAAACAATTGATCAGATTTTGGTTTTTAGATTTTAGGTTTTCTGATGGAGAAAGAGACTAGGTTCCAAATCCTAAGGGTATGTTTGCAGGGTCAAGAAATCAATTTAACTCAAAAAGATGGGTTTAGTTGTACAAAAAGAAAAAAACTGGATAATTCCTTTGGCAGAGGTTTGCACTCTCTGCGTGCCTTATAGTTTGTACTGTCTCTATTGCTCCTATTTTGCACACCCTCTTCTTTCATTAACATCTTCTATTGGTAGTGTTAAGTGTTTGTATATACGACCCTTACGTGTATTCAATTTTCTTTTCTGAATCCTATTATTATTGTTTCGCTGCTGCAATGGTCCAGTTTCACCATGGAGATCATCAATTTAGCATCTTACCTTATTTTATTTTATCTTGATGGCACTAGAGATACTTTTTTTAATTAGCTTGATAATTAGCAAGAGTGTTCTCCATGCTCTTAAGCAGAGGACATGATGGTTTTTGATTAGCCAAGAGCGATTAAATGGAAGTTGTAGTTCTTGCCAACATGGATGACAACAATACCACTGGCACCATGATGCAGATCACATGGCTGAGCCCAGCTTTTAATATGTAGCTTTCGTCTATGCATGTGCATGGATTCAGTTCAAACTGAGGGCAGAGTATGGCCTACCACTGTTCAATTAAAATACCATTATATTTTTCATATGTGGCTACAAGGAAACCAGTGAACTATACGGTCTGCCACCTGCAGCCTTGTACGAGCCTTAAGTGCAGTCTCTCAAAATAAAATTGGGTCCTTTCCTCCTGTTGCCTCTGTCAACGGCAAATCTCACTCTCCAGCAGTGACACGGCCACAATGCCGGGCCAGTCTTCAGTTTTACATTTGAAAGCATATTTAACTTTTCACTCATCTATTCACCAGTCCGTGAGCAGTAAGACTCTGAGCCTGGCCAAGATTAGCTCTTGGGGGACAATGCAGTGAATTAAAGGCCACACATACCTCTCCACGGCCCCTCTCTTGTTCTCTGGGTGACCAAACACACTTCCAGGGCCAGGAACTCTTGACCAGTCTTTTTAACCCCAAGAAGAACCTAGGAATTGCAGATAAGTGTATGGCGGTGGATTTAGGATCAGAACCTGGCCGGACAAAAGTCTTGTCACACGGAACAAGACAGATGGTCTTTCTCCTTGCTAACCTACAAAACTCCAAGTGTCAGAGGTTTCAGTGGAGGTCGAAGCAAGCTTTTGGGGATATTGTCAAACGCTGAAATATTTACATGTATGTTGGCTGGCACATTTTGGCTGCCCATTAAGAATTTAGGAAACCTGATGATGGTCAAATCCTAACACACTGTTCATTTTGTACTGCTAAAAGAAACATCAAAGTTAATCTTATGCTACTAGCTGCTATTCCCTTTAAAATATTCATCAAGGCCCCACAAACAAGTCAGTCAAGTTTTGGGAAGATTAAAGATCACTGCTTAGCAAATGTGGCAATAGTAATGAAATAATATTGCATATTCTTTTTTTTTTTTTTTTTTTCCAATGAGGTGCTGGTGGGCTATAGCATTTAATTTATGGAGAAATCAAAATCTTAACTTAAAAAAATCAGTTCGATCCTATAAAACAGGATTATTACAGGAATAGTATAGGAATATTTTAAAGGGATACTATCCTAAAATACTATAAATGGCACAATTTAAACACCTATATGAATATTATAGGTGTCGTAATCGTTAGTATTTTTTCGTTGGGGAAGAAAAGGAGTTGAAATAGACAAGCTGGCAGATATTAAGAGGGACTATAGCGTAGTACCGAAGGGGGCGACCACGCACACTCATCCCTGCTACAAACTATAATTGTAAATCGTGAGGGACCACAGCTTGTCATTCGCCCGCATATCGGCCAGCGTGTCACCTTATCTCCGCCGTGTTGCGTATCTCCTCCGTGTCCGGGGACGGTTCGGCACATTTCCCCTCAGGATTTCGTTGTGTTCAGTTTGTCTTGCATGTTAATGGGCATCTCTCATCCAAACCGGCTGCTCTGAGAATGCTGTAAGCAGCAGCACCTTGGAAGAGGAGGAGGAGGAGGAGGAGAAGAGGAGGAGGAGG
>OMKZ01018379.1:28609-41876 GCA_900302535.1 Neoniphon sammara | reverse complement strand
CTGAGCTACAAAGCTGCCTGTATTTCAAAAGGTATACAGCGCTCTATGTTAAACTAATTAATTTTCCAAAGGGTTTGCATGACCAGCCTGACATAGCCTTTAAATCAAGAGAAATCTTCATCACTTCACCATGCTCCTGTTTCCCGGGTTAGTCCTCGGGCCCCCGGTGGATCAGCAGGCCCCTACAATCCTGTGCAGGGTTCACATCACAAATAACCCCTCTGCTACCTGCTGCACATGTTTGTGTGTGTGTGTGTGTGTGTGTACATGTGTATGTGTGTGGGGGGGATTATAAGAAGAGTGAGGGAGGGAATAAGAGAGAAATGTGTCTGTGATGTTTGTACGTCCCAGTGGAGCTGTCATTAATTAAGCGTGAGATTGGTTCTTTCTACCTCCCACCTCTGTCTCGATCTCATTGCACTGATCCTGAGATGTCATGGGATTCAGCACTTCTCACCTCAGAAAACCTGAAGAAACCACTGGTGTTGGGAGACCAAAATAGATGTGTGAGAGGTTATTAAAACACACACACATACACACTGTACATAGCTACTCACCTTTCAACACACAGGCATGCTTGAACCCAACACTGTCAGATGTCTAGCTCCCTCACCACTGCAGTACATCACTAATGATAGCACAACTCCCTTAACTCCCCTATACTACCCTGCAGGGCAGAGAAATCTGCCAAGCTAGTTCGGGTCCTCTCCTCACCTCTCATGCCACAGTATTTGACAGCCAACCGGGGAACAGTAAACCTAAAGGCCTCGGCAAATGAAATTCTGTGACACGGTGGCGTGAATCAAAGCACACACTGCCATGGGAACATGTGGAGGAAAGACGGACTTCAAAACAAGGCAGAAGCTATACAGGGGTAAAGTGAAAAGTTAGTGAAGGGAGGTGAGGAGAAACAAAATTGTTATTGTTAAGTTACCAAAGTGCATCATCAGGCTAACAGCCGAATCCTGGATATTGACAAAAGAGGTATCGCTGCATCATTTCACCTTGAAAAGGAGAGTGCCTCATATAAAAGCTCTTTCATACCATACAGAACTTTATTGACTTCTTTTGATATTAATAGCCTGTGACAAGAAATGCTATTTTCTCAGTGATGCCATGTTTTTTTTTTTTGGTTTTTTTTTTTTTGGTTATCTGATGTGACCTTGATGATGGTGCCAGAGACAGTAGTGTAATGGATATCAGCTCAGTCATTATCATCATAGACTACTGATGCCACACACAGACAGAAGGGACATGTGATGGCTTTACATTGGCACTTTGTATCCCACTTCTTTCCAAGTCGCAGGGTATTTAGTGGCTTTCCACAGAGGTGGTGAGCAGCTCTGATTTCGCCCTCCCCATACCTGCAGTGATATAGATGTAGAAGTGCTAGCTGACACGAGGGGCCATCATTACTGAACGGCAGACAATCTGCTTTTGAGGTGAAGAGGCCGATAACAGCGGTCCCTGTCTGTCGCCTATCCCCACACCCCGTCTCACCCCTGAGGGAGAGTTATTGCTTTAATATGAACAGTGAATGGTTCAATTTGTCCCGCGGGTGTCAAAGGACTGCTCGGCGTGATTACTTTCTTGGCACACTGGTGACATTCATTGGCTTGGAGTCAGGACACATTGGACAGAGGCCTCTGTTAGGCTGGAGCGGGTGAGTGAGACATACAGATGGACAGAAAGAAAGAGAAAGTGAAAGAGAAGGGGAGAGAGACAGATGTAGAGAAAAAGAGAGGTGGCAACGCCAGCTTTGCACAACTCAGTGAGCAGTGGCACTGCAATCCTATATATGAATGAGGGTTGAAGTGTCCTGACTAAGCAGAAAAAAAAGATAGTCCAACAACAATCCAACTACTCACAAAATCTGACTCACTAACTATCATGGAAATGGAGCGAAAGACAGAATGCAGAAGGAAGAACGGTCAACTTCTATGGACATTTCACTTAAATGTGCACTATGCAATTTTATCTTGGCACTAGATGATAAAAAGAGCCGCAACATCATTATATGTAAACTCTTCACACAGCCACTCCTCTTTCTCCCCTCCAAAAGTATACATCACGACAGTACGGAGAGGTTGCTAAGCTCTGTGTTAAGATATTAACTAATAGCTGTGTTACATTTCTCACTCTAAACGTGGCCTTTTTCAGCCTTGGTCATTGCACTCACTCGCTTCATGGATTTGGCCATTGTGAATTTTCAGGAGTAATAGGAGGGGAACGCTTCTTTTTAAACAGTAAGCGAAAAACAGCGGGTGGAGCTTAAATCTGGGCATTGGATTATGACAACAAACATTGGAGAGGAGGAGAAAAGCGATGAAAACAGCAACATGTTGGTATTGGCTTGTATCATTATGTCTCAAAAAGTCTCCACAAAGCACGCATTAGTTTCAGGATTGTTAATAAGTTCGGAAATCGTATACTGTAGGTTTCAATTGTGCAGACCTCACTGAGAGTCGCTAAATATCATTTACCTTATGGAGAGACTCGCCCTTCCCACTCACAATACACAAATTCATTTTCTCTTCAACACATTCCCTCTTTGACGCTTACACACTCCCCCTCCTTTCCCATCAACCCCCACTTTACCTGAATGGTGGGCGGTGAGCGCTGCTTGCGGCTGGTCGTGGTGGAGAGCGTGGTCGTCGTCTCGATGAAGGTGGTGGACATCTCCGGCGGCACCGAGGTGGTGGTGCGTGCCGCGCCCCTGCTGGCCGGCACGTCACCCACCAGCCTCACGCTGCCGTTGACCTTGATGTTGGCGTGACCCTCAGCGGCCATGTTGAGAACTTTTAGGCCATTGTAATAGAGGCCGGAAAGCTGGCCCTGGTAGGGCCGCTTCCGGTCGTTTCCCCCGATTGAGATAGTGGCCTGGGTGTTGAAGATGGTCAGCTGCCGGCCTGGTGCGGTGAGGAGGTGGGAAGGATGGGGAGAGAGATGAAAGAGAGCGTTAATATGTCCGTGGGTGGGGGACGCACATGCTGTGACGATCAAAATCGGCACTTTTTAAATGCTTACTTCACTACTGTTTCATTGTTGCTCCACCCTAAAGAGGAATTATAGTACTAATGCATCATAAATGCAGGGACGGGGCCTTCTACAATAGCTACATCTAACTGATAACCTCATATGATGGTCTGCTGTTGAATTCCAATTACAGGCACATGCTTCCCATAGTAAATATGGAGTAATTTCAATAGCAATTAAATGGTGATGCAGTGTTATCCCTCTCTTAAGAAATGACAAATAAAATTAGCTAAGGTTTTCCAACTTGCTGGACTATCCTACCCTGCATTTTAAATGACATTTTAATCTTTTTCTATTTGAGATTCAAGACCGAAGCACCACTAGTGCTTCATAAGGGTCGTACAGATGCAGGTCTGGAAAATGTCTTTGAGAAAATAGCTGTAACACATTGCAAGGAGCACCTTGCCCTCTTAATATTCTCTGGACAAAACAGCAGACTCATGCGGTGAAATGATTAATAAATATGTGTACAGGCCTTGGCATATTATGATAAAGTATGAGCAATACACAGTCACTACATGCCATAGTAAATTTCATTAGAAGAGACCTAAATATCACAGTCAAAACAGATTGCTCATGCATTAGTTATGAAATGAAAATGCACAAATAAAACTCACAATAGAGGAATCATAATTAAAAATCTAATTTCTATAATATACAGACACATACCACTGAAGACTTGTTATATTTTCCACATTTACACAATTACAATACACCAGGCATGGAATGGCAGGGATAGGACTTTCATATCACAAAAGAGAAAATGAAATAGCATGTGTGGAGTCATGCATGCAGCAATAATGGGATTTTTCAGACCTGCTTATGTTTTAGCGATTGTTAAAGGGACTTTATAATCAGGTTAAAATGTTTATATGCAATGGCCTTTAAATGCAGTTTATAGTGTTATTATGTTAAGGAAAATTTAATACAGAACAAATCTCTGTTACATCCAATCCCTGTAAAAGTGATAACCAGAAATGAGGTGGTGACTTGATAACTGCAGCGCACTGATTGGAATTCACAACTATTTCAGGGCAGAATGCACCTTGGCAGGCTCGCTGCGACACTTTGCTGACAAAAAGGCTCCAATTAGCTCTCCATCACCAAACAAGTGAGGATTTTATAGTGGATGATGTGTATAACTACAATCAGATAAATTACAGCAGGGGAAAGCACCTGCTGTTTGGAAAGTTTTCAGACAAATATGCCCACTGATTAGTTTGTTCTCAAACATTGCAGAGGATTTACGCTGAGGAAGCAAATTCCTCTTTAAAACAATGGGCCTACTGTTGCAGCACGGAGACTGATTTCTCTGTGTCATTTTGGTACAAATGATTTAGAGTATTTAATCTTATGGTTGGATTCGTTATAAAATAGAAGAAATCTCTTCCCAGTCCCTTTAACTGGACACCATCAATGATTCAACAAAATTTAAAAGATGATGATGACAAAAGGGAATGGGAACTTAAAGAAAAGAACAAATAAATAAACAGAAAAAAACAGCGCCTTAGTTTACTTTTTTTTTTAAAATAGGGTTTAAGGAATGGTTATTCATTCTCAGGGGTTGGAGGGAACAAGCCGATGACATGACAGGAAAATAAATATAATAATAATAATCATGATAAACATTCTAGAAGTCTGGTAAAGATTTACCTTTCTCTTGAAGCCAATCTTCTACTGGCCGGGTATATTTGAACGTGATTTTCTTATTTGCCATTTGATAGCGCTCAATGTCGCTGTTGCCTTTAAAGTTTGAAAGTTTAATAAACAGCTTGAAACAACTGGCAACTGCAACAGACATCATTCACATTTAGACAGTCGTTTATAATGTGTTTTATCTTGGTTTAAAAATATTTATAAAAGTGTTATGATGATTTTTTCAAGTAGCTTTAGTTGTTGGTTTAAAATTTATATTTATATGGCACACTCCACACCAATATATAACATCATATCCATGGATACAAAGCACAATACATATCCATAGCAGTCACATGAAATAAACAAACTGCATAATAAACCTGCAAGAATAGGTTATTAGTAGGAAAAAAGCATTCATAAAGATAATACATCTCTACATATTAATTACCATAATTCTTTAATTATAACACGTAGTAAACACAAGGGGAGAGATATCAAGTGGCTAAAAAGGTAGCCGTGCATTAACTGCCTTACTTTGAGGCAAATTGGAAGTAATTTGTGTGGACTAATTTTCCCACTGGACACCACCTGCCTTTATGTTTCGAGGGCCAAGGAATCACTCAGTTCAGTGCTATGTGGAAGGAAAGAGCTGCGAGGCAGGTTTGCAGGGCAGCGAGGAGAGCGGTAATTTGAAGTACTGCAAACCTATTGGGAGGGAACTCCCACGGTGACACAGATTTGAAGAGGACAATGCATACAAATGAGATCATTACTGCCATGGTGGGAAGCCTTTTGGGCAAAAGTACCACCCGAGCTGCTAGATACTCCTCTTTTGAAACCCGGGCAAACATTTTACAGGTATATGGAAAATAAAGATAATAGGTAGCCTCTATATATAATCATGTGCATGGACTTATTATGTCTGGTACGATATAATTTCTCACTGTGTGTGGGCCTGGTGGAAATATTTTGAGTGAAGACTGAGGCATCCTCTTAGAAAGTCACTGAGTCTCTTGACTCAGGGGACTGAAATGCACAGCTCTGTGTTCAAAGTGTATGAGGTATGAAAAAAACAGTATAAAGCTTGTGTAAAATTCTGAAAGATACCACATACATATTACTTATTAGGTGGGTAGGTAGTTGGAGAAACAGGTACACAGCATCACAGCACAACTGAAAGTGTAAGACTTCATAATTGTGTAAACACACTCAAAATCTCTCTTAATTGGCCATAAAGTCTGGCTGCTACCTCAAGTGTTCTTGGCTGATATATCTTTTGACGTCATGCACACACAGTACTGTCATGGGGATTCAACTGACTTAGAGTACAGTCACACCTACAGCTCATTTTCTGAATCATAGTGGAAAAGTTTACACATCCAAATAAATCTATTTGCAGTCTCTGTGACTTAAGCTAAGCATGCTAGAGATTTCTCTGTGCTCTTTGCCATAATTTGCCATCTCTGGTTTTCATACCAGGTAAGAACACATGAAGAAATTGCCCTCGGTTCATTTTAGTATGCATCTTGTTGACTTGACTTTCCAAGTGCGAGTAATTGCTCGCTATGAGATGTCGACATCCATCATCTTATTAGAAGTTGACTGATGGGTTTTTCAGGGCTGAACGTGATCCCGATATTTTGGACCTATAAAAACACATTTTACGGTTTCCTAATGTCAATACAGATTATGTCCTCATACCTAGCAAAATGCACTGCCGTACCTTTGAAAGAGATTTTCAGGTATCTTGTGGTTGTTCTCAACTGTCCAGACAAATGAAATTGATGGAGGAAATCCTCCAAAGTTTGATTAAGCTGTTGCCTAATGTGAATACATGCTTTAGCCCTTACCATAGCCCATCAAACACTGCCACAAAGTCGCTGGGTAAAACAGAAGTGTTCCGCTTTCAGCCAGCTGAGGGAGAGTGTGGATGAGGGTGCTAGGGAGCGAAAGGACAGTGTCTGCAGTGTGCCAGCAGGTTAATCAGCTACTAGCAGGGCTCCCTGCTCATTCTTTTGATCCCAAGCAGGTTTGGGATGGCAGCCAAAGACACACTTCCCTGGACAAGGGCCACAGAGGAAAACAGGATGGTTGTATGAGAAACCATGGGGCAGATGGAAAGGTCAGGAGTTGGGAAAACAGCGCCAGTACATAAACAGCTGAATCTGAAAACTGACACTGACAGGCTGGGTAGACCAGTCTCCTGGCTTAATTTCTTTCTGCTTTGCGCTTATTGATAAATCTTCCAAAACTGTCATAGTGTTACTAGTCTAGTTAGAGTGAAATCCGGTCTGAAACTGAAAGAAGGGGTATACGATTGCTGTGAATTGCTAATGGGGTAGTCTCAGGTATAGCGTTTACATTATTCTAGGTGATTAATGAGGTGACAGTCTTGTAATGAATACACCAGAAGCTAATTGTCCAACTAATGAGAAAAATCTCCTCAGTCTGTCAATTTGATACACAATTTATAAAGGTCATTCCAAAATGGATGACCTTGCCAATAAGAGCCCAACTCTTTTATTATAAAATCTCTACGCCTTAAATTTTTTACTTTTTCATAAGCAGAGTGTGTACTTTTTCCTCTAAAGTAAAGGAAAATGCACTTTCACACAATTATGGATTTGCTGTGTTGTTACTGTCAAAGATCCCATATTGATGTAATAAAAAATACAAATAGTTTTTGGGTCAAATGCAGGGTTAAACCTGCTTTAAAAAATAAATGGAAAAAATAAATCTAACTGAGTGAGTGTTTTGCATATAAATTCTATTTATATCAGATGCAAACATTAAAACTTGCTGTGGATTTTCAGCCCTGGACATTATGACTTACCTAAAAGTGATCTGTTGACAAAAAATCGTCTAAACTAAATGCATATGAACTAACTAATATCTGTTTTAGAACCCTTATTTTTTCGTGTTAAGACAGAGAGACAGAGCCACTCAGATATGTGTGCTGTCAGTGAAACCCATCCATCTATCTGTTTGCCCATTCATCTTTCCATCCATCTGTCTTTCCATCAATTGTCCATATCTTTCATCCATCCATCCAGTTTTCCACCCATTCCCATTTCCAGTCTTCCTGGGGAATCCCCAGGTGCTCCCAGGCCTGCTGCGAGATGTGATCCTTCTAGTTGGTCATGTCCAGAACACCTCTAAAGGACGACACCTGAGGGGGCATCTTTCCCATGGTGCCCAAACAACCTAAACTGACTCCTCCTAAGTGTGGAGGAGCACTGGCTCGATACTGAGGTCCTTCAGAATCATTGAATTCCTCACTCTGTCATGCAGAAGGAGGCAAGCCACCCTGCAAAGAAATCGCATCTCGGTCACTTTTATCCATGATCTCATTCTTTCGGTCACTACCCAAAGCTCATGACCACAGGTGTGGATGAGAACAACGATGGACTGGTAAATCAAGAGCTTTGCTTTGTGTCTCGGCTCTCTCCTCACTGTCATGGTCTGATGCACCAAACCAGCATTTAATCTTGGAATCCTTCTCACTATCACATGTCAAAAAGACCCTGTGATACCTGAAATCCTCCACTTGGGGCAGTTGCTTTCACCTCACCTGGATTCAGAAAGACAACTGTTTACAGGAAAGGACCATGGCCTCAGACTTGGAGATGCTGATCCTTATTCCACTACACCACACTCAACTGCAAACCGCTATAGTGCACATAGGAGAAAACAGTAGGATGAAGACAGAAGAACATTATCTGCAAATAGCAGATACAGCACCACAATGTAATCAAACTGGACACTCTCCAGGCCTCAGCTGTGTGTTGATATTCGATTATGCATATCACAAACTGGAGAGGGGACAAGGCACACCTTGTCAGAGTCCAGCGCCCACCTTGAACATGTGCACACAGCTCTTGCTGTATGATGTTCACAGCAGTGAGCGTTATAAGCCTTTTCAAAATCCACCAAACACACAGATAGGATTAGCAAATTCCCATGACCCCTCGATTATCTGCAAGAGTGTAAAAAGCTGGTCCACTGTTCCATGACGAGGATGGAATCTGCATTGCTCCTCCTGAATCTGAGGCCCGACAATCGACTGCAGTCTCCTTTCCAGCACCTTGTCAAAGGCTTTCGCAGGGAGGCTGAGCATTGTGATTCCATGATACTGGAGCTAGCTGTTCTGCTAGAATTAACCAGGATCTGTCAAGTCCATCAGTCTATTTTTACCTGCCATTAAATTTGGCTTCATGTTAACTGACATATTCTATGCATGCATTTGGCTATGTGTGTCGGTAATATATGTTTAATTCATTTACACGCTTAAATGAAATGTCATTTAAAAATAATAAAAAGCTGTTGTCACTTGTTGCTCAGTTCATAATCTGCATGACAAAAGCACAGCCTTAACAATAGCTTAAAGCTTGTGATTGAGAATATGAAACATATTATATAGGTTAACAGCACTGCTAAGTAAGCTACTTCTCCTCTGATCAGAACAGAGATGACAAACACAAAGAGGAGCACTGTAAATCATCATGGCAGCACCACAAAGCAAGGCATGGCTAAAACTACAGTCGACTGTGCATGCTCCTTCTGCACCCCAGTGTACGCTGTCAGGACATAGGCAGGACTTATTTTCTGATCATTTAATAGCAGGCTCTGCTCATCCTCTGCAGACATACGCCAGCATGCAAATGGCGTGGACTCACTGTTTTCACAGATCAGTCGCCGTTGCACTGCAGTCCATTTGTGTTAATGCGCTTACAGCAATAGCCTATATTTTATTCATCAAAATGACAACTGTCATTTGGAATATCCATCAAAGCTTTTAAAATTCAGTAAATGACAGAAAATTCTCAGTTAATGCAATCCCTGGGTTGGAACACTCACCCCAGTTCCCTCTTCTGAAAATGAGGACCACAACTCCTGTCTGCCAATCCATGAGCACTGTTCTCAAAACCCATGTGACAATGAAACGACGTGACTACCTCCAATGCCCAACAACATAAAAAAAGAAAAATATCACACAGCATACTTCAAAATATATTAAAGTGATATGTCTGAAAAAGATACAATTGCCTAAAAGTGTATTTATACATCTAAATTGCATTCATTCTCAATTTCTTTTGGACACTATAAATTCATTGTTCCTTTTATGCACTGTTGACAACACATTGCATGTATTGTAAACACTTTGCAGCCACTCAAAGGGCCATATTTACAAGTAAAGGCACTATTTGCCCTAAATTTTGCACCGTGTTGCACTTGTGGGTGTTGCCAATTTAGCGCCATATCTACTCACATGAAAATGAACACAGTTGCAAATTCCCTAATTACCATATGACCAGTGCAACATAAACGCCTGTTTTGTACTGCTTCTGTTTGGAAACACATGCACATTTTCGGGTGGTGGGATCAGTTGAGTACACATTCAGAAACCTTGCTATTGGTTAAAATCCCTGGCTCATGACAAGGAAACTCACACAATAACAACAATAAACACTGTACAGTGGCGATTATAACTAGTGCATGTAAACTGAGGTTTCTGAGTGATCTGATATCCTGCCTTTACCTGGTAACTCATAATAATTTTTAACTCCAAAAGAGGGTTTGCGATGATGCCAAGTGTTAGCAAATGCCACCCAAGATTTCCAAAGTAGAAAGATGTGTAGCGGACAAATTCTTGCTTATTTTGAAATATATCTCAATATAACCAGGTGTATTTGTAAGCGCCCTTTTTGCATTATGTGTATGCACAGTTAGTATTCCTAGGAGGAACATATAACTTTAACCATGCAAAATGTGCAGGTTTATATGGACCCAGATCAAATGAAGAATTACCTGTTGCTATGCTAATACTGTGCTTTACAATAAAGCATGCATCTTACAGTGTCATCATCTGCACCTTTATTTAATATGCTCATGTCACAGGGTATAAAGCTGTGCCCAGGTAATGACCATGCAGCCACCATAACATATCCTAAAAAGCACATCTGCCATAATGTTTATTGCTCTGTGTGTGTGTGTGTGTGTGTGTGTGTGTCTATGTACAGTTTGTGTACGTCTCTTTCGGCCCTAATGTGTGCTTCTCCACTTCGTCTCCCAGCCAAAACAATGTCTAAATGTTTCCCCTCTGGTGGCAGCTATTCAGTCAACACAAACACTGGCACGGCGACAGTCATCTGATGGTTGGTCGGTTCGTTCTGTTCAGTTTGTTTGCCAAGCTGATCTCGCTGGGGTTCCATCATAGGGCCGGCAGTGAGGGCGCATCCAAACAGTGAAAATGGCTACTGCGACGGGCTCCTGGCATTTTCTCCATTTGGGAATGATGAGTACATTTGATATACTGTGGTCCTGTCCAAAAATCATCATTCTACAGCTCAACTCCATAGCTAGCTGTCACGGCCCCTGGTTATGAGCATCCTACACCACCCACCTCCTTTCCAATCTACTCTCTGCTTTCATCTCTCTCTCCGTCTCTCTCTCTCTCTCTCTGTCTCTCTCACTGTCTTTGGCTATTCATCTGTCTTTTCATTCTGCTCTGTTTCTTTCTGCTCTCTCTCTTCCTCTTCAACCCCACCATCCATCCAACTATCCACCTCTCTTTCATCTGCTCCCTACTATTCTCTCTCTCTGTCTCTCTTTAATGCAATCAGCCTGTCTTGCTCCTCTTGGTTGAATCAGTCCTCTTCAGCTACAGCTACCACAATTCTGGCATCATCTATCTACTTTGCTCTCCTTTCCCTTTCTTTTTTTTCCTCCCCTCTGTCTATATATGTCACTTTTCTATCTCTTGACTATGCATTTCTGTCATCTACTCCATTAAATGCCTCCCTATTCCCTCAGTGTCTGCATTTCGTTTCCATTCAGCCATGTCCCTACTTCTCTCACTTCCGTCTCTCTATCTCTTCTCCTTCCATTCTCTCGCAGACGTCAGACAAAGCCAGAGTAGATTCATCATTTATCAGGTCGCTCTGAAGTTTATGCTGTTCAAAGGATGAATTAGACCAGCAGCTTCTGCACTCAGCTTATCTGAGTCTGCGTTTGCAAGAGTGACAGAGGCCACAGTGAGATTGTGTCTCAGATAGGGCTAATCATGTTTGGCCTGGGGGACGCATGAGGATTTATCTCCCTCCTGAGGAAGAGTTTTTGTCTGTATTGCAACACAGAGATTGGCAGATGGTTTGAAAGGGTGCTATCCGCTGTGCCCCTTCCAGGTTGTCGCAGTCGTGACATCATCGAGTGCATCGGTGCATGCGTGAAGGCTGCGTCTGTGTGCATGTGCGCGTATGTATCTGTGTGTGAAAATGAACACAAGGTCATTCTGGCTTTGAACGCCCCTCTCCTCTGCATCACACGCACACGATTTATGGAAAACGGAGGGGCGGTCATGACCAAAAATATTCCTTTGCGCACACACACATACACGCGCGCACACACACACACACACACAGCTGCCCTGAGGCCCAAGGAGCGCACTGAAGCCAGTGGTCATTCATCCGAGACAACTCCTGAACCTCAGCCAGCTCCGGCAAATTGTGATGCACAATTTCCGCCTGGCTCGGTCCAGTAATTCTTTGATTCAAAGATTCAAACTCGCGCAAAAAGATCATGTAATCCAAAATCAAAGAGAAGGGAGCTTCAGAGTGTTATATAAGGAAACTGGAACCATCTCACTAAACAAAGAGAAGCCCCTGCAGTAATTTGGGTTGTCACAGAAGTACACAGGATTGTAGAACAGATACACAGCTCTGATGAGCACTGACTGGAAAAGGATGAGAAACACGGATAAAGAGGAATTTGGGGACAAAAAAAGACTGGAGGACTTACAGGGCACTGTTTGGAGAGGCAGAATAATTTGAGAAAGAAAGAGACAGAAGGCAGGCACACAAACACACAAGCTACAGGAAGCTGGATGTAGACACTGCTGGATGGGATCAGTGAGGGTATATTGGGTATAGATTACTGAGCTTGTGAAGTACTGAACTCTTTCGCTCTGTCATCCCTCCATTTTCTCGGCATAAATTGCTCCTTTAAACAAAAAAAAAAAGTTTTCTTTTTGAAAACTATGACAACTCAAGCGTGTGAAAATGGCTGCGAGTAAGTCATATTTTAATTGAATACTGTTAGGTCAGAAAAAGAATTCTTGTCAATCACACGAAACATCGCCCATTTTGTAAATACAGGCAGGGCGAAAATCTCCTGTTTCCATGTATACCTCTTTATATGGCAGCAGGTTGACACTTTGGTGTGCCAACTTCACAAACACAAGCGTTGGGTTGTTCAATTTTCTCGATCGGGGCTATTTAGTAAGCAACTTTGACTGACATGCAATCCACACACACCTTTGTCCTCACCTATTCCCTACCATGGAGAGAAGGCATGCCCTGATCCGGTAACTGTTTATTGAACGACCTGAGAGCCTTGTGGCGGCTGCTGCCTTCAAGTTAAGCATTAGGAGTGTGAGAAGGCAGTCGATGAGTCTGCACCCTAACCTGTAATTACTCATGAGATGACAACGCCTTTACAAGGAGGGGGGGAAAAAAATCAATCATCGTTGAATTACTATCACTGAGTGTCCTGCAAATTACCTGCACAGAAGAGAAAAAGAAATTACCATGTATTC
>OMKZ01018378.1:0-17129 GCA_900302535.1 Neoniphon sammara | reverse complement strand
TGAAAGGCGAAGCTCTTGATTTACCAGTCAATCTTTGTTCCTACCCTAACCTATGGTCATGAACTCTGGGTCATGACCGAAAGAACGAGGTCCCGGATACAAGCGGCTGAAATGAGTTTCCTCCGCAGGGTGGCAGGGCGCTCCCTTAGAGATAGGGTGAGAAGCTCTGTCACCCGGGAGGAACTCAGAGTAGAGCTGCTGCTCCTCCACATTGAGAGGAGTCAGCTAAGGTAGCTCGGGCATCTGTATCGGATGCCCCCTGGACGCCTCCCTAGGGAGGTGTTCCAGGCATTTCCCACCGGGAGGAGGCCCCGAGGAAGACCCAGGACACGCTGGAGCGACTATGTCGCTCGGCTGGCCTGGGAACGGCTTGGGGTCCCCCCCGGAAGAGCTGGAGGAAGTGTCCAGGGAGAGGGAAGTTTGGGTGTCCCTGCTCAGATTGCTGCCCCCGCGACCGGCCCCGGAATAAGCGGTAGATGATGGATGGATGGATGGATGTTTTCTTTATAGAATTGTATTGCACATTGTATGTCCTGTATTAGCTACCTTAATTTCTACAATGTACATTAATAAACATTTTTGTAAATATGCCAGTTCAGCCATATTGCCTAATTTTGCAGTCCCTGTGCAGGTGTAATAACAGCTACAAAACACATAAAATATATGAAACAATAATAGATATAAAAGAGCACACTGCATATCTTTGGAATCTTGATTCTGGATTCTTGACCTTGTTATCAGCGCTTCCCACCACACATCTGCTTTTGGGCATTTTTTCTATCTTGTTAAAAACACAAACCTTCAAGGGGACAGTCACACAATATAAAGTCAATGGAAAGTAATTGAATATTTTCCCCACGGGAGTGGGCAGGACTTATTTGTGCACTGTCTATTGAACCTCATGGTTTAAAACCTGACAATTTTAAGAGTCATAGTACATGTGCGATGCACAGAAAATGTCTAAAAGAAAGCTATTTATCAGTAACACAAATGTCACCACCAAATGACTGTATTTCAGTAGTCTCCCGAATCCAACATTTAGATTTAAGATTGATTTAAGATTTAGATTTAGTGTTGCAGGTCCTTTGATGGGTGGAGATATGGGGCTACATACTAACTGGGAACACCTGGCCAGTGTCCCAAAACTTAGTTAACCTGCCTGCTGTGATACCAGTCTGCTGGTCTCCTTCCCCCTGACCAAGCCTGTGTTTTTGACATTGCCTTTTTGGTTTTGTTTTACACTGACAACAGGCACCACATACTAAACACTGCATTTATATACCCTCATACATCACTGATACTGATTGTCACACCTCATTGTAGTTATTTTTTAGTTGCTTATTTTAATAAATCTCAGTTTATTATTGTTAAGTCTGGCGTGCGTCTCCCTCCTTTGTTGTGGCCTGCGAGCTGGTCGTAACACACTTTATAACATGAAAGGTTTCTTGTTATTAAGTGGTAAATTTGCATGTCATAATGATGTGAAAATATCTTGTTATAACTTGAAAAACTCTTGTTATAACAAACTTTTCACATGATACTGATCCGTTTTTCTTTTTCTGGTGTGGCAGTAATATGCTGCCGTAAGATTCAAGATTTAGATTTAGATTTAAAGCTGCACTAAGCAGCTTTAAATCAGCTTTAAAGCAGCTTTAAAGGGGAACTTTGAATGAAGTTGATTTTTGCAAGTAATCCAGAGACACTCATAAGCACCGGTGGATATTTGTGTTTTGTCAGGTTTAATCTATTCCTCGCAAAATAAAACACGACTAAAAACAACTAAAAACAACTAAAAACAACTAAACAAAACACACTTCAACAAAATAATTGCTATTTCACCTAAATATGCTACACTTAAAATATATGTCCAGTAGTTCTTCTGCTTGGCTGAAATTCTGGAATATTATTGGCAAAAAAAAAAAAAAAAAAAATCACTTATGGCGTAAACCCTGGAGGAAGTGAGACATAGGGAATGTAGGGAATGATCGATAATGAAACGTAGAAAGCTCAAACAAGTCAATAACAACAGGCTGACTATATGCTGTATGGTGGAAAGAGACCTACTGATGACTCTCACATTGCAGGGGGTCATTTTACTGCAAAAAAATGCACATAATATTGTGTAATGTAGCTTTAACATTTAGAGTTTTAATATTTAGATTTAGATTAAACATTTAGATTTAGATGTAATAGTTACATTCTTATTTCACATTTAGATTTAGCAGTATACAATACAGTTTTACAAGAATAATTAGCCATAAAAAACATCTAAAATGTGTTCATTGTTTTGCTTTTTTAATTTTTGTTTTAGAGTTAAATGTGGCCAAATTAGGTTGTTAATTTGAGTATGCACCACTTTACAAATGGTGCCCCACAGTGGCCAAGTATTTATTTATTTATTTATTTTTACTATTTTTGTTACCAGCCTTATCCTGGCAATAAGCATTATCCTGGTGTTATCATGGGAAAGGGGGTTGAAACAAGATGAACTATACATATATATAGTAGGTGAAGTTTGGGTGCACTTCAACAAAGGCCAATAAAATCAGCTTGTTCCAGCCCCTCAAAGGCAGTGCACTCCCCACCATGACAAACTGGCAATTTCATACTGGGGAGGAGAGTCCAGACCGGCTTCTTCCAAGTGAAACTGTCCCTGCAGAATATATGGCATCCCAGTGTGACTATTCAGCAACCCAAACATGAACATATTCTGCACAAATATTTTGCAATGTATGTCCCTTTTTAAGGTGAATTCATTTTTCGGGAAATCAGAATCAGAATACTTAACTGATCCCTGTGGGAAAATTGAGTAAAAGATGAATGAAAGATGGGTCACTGTGTGTTACATTACTGCGTTACAGAGTAACGCATTACCAGCCACACTGTATGTCAGAGGACAGTCATTCACACAATTGCAGTGCAGATACAGCAAACTTTGTAGTACAATAAAACTTGTTTTCATTATTTTGTTGGTTACCTGTAGTTTGTTTTTTAAGTGATTTTCCTTAAATGAAAAGATTGCATTCAGTTGGTCAAATGTAACTACATTTGAAGGTGCACAGTAGTGCCACAATTACCAATACTGTGAGTAAAGCAACAATCTGTTAAGCCGTTTACATGATGGCATTTCAATTCCTAGAGAGAACATTGGAAATTGGACACACACAAAAAACACACACACACACACAATCAAATTGTGCCAAAACACAGCTATGCTCCTGTTCTACCACATTATGTTCATTACAGCCAAAGGCCTCTCTCTTTTGCAATTATGAACACCATGCTTCAGGTGCTACTTATGGGAGACTTGTTGGAAAGGAGTTGACACTTGCAGTTGCACACCGGCAGCCCAGAGTTTTTGGGTGAGGTGAGAATGCAGAGTGATGATTGATGATGTTTTCCACTTTACTTGAACCTGTGCAGAATAATCCTGCCGAGTTATAGCCACAGAAGTTAGTATACTTTTGCAAGATGATGATGAAGGTTGGACAAGAATTAATGTAAATATTCAAACTGGATAAGATGTATGGAATTGCATGGGGCTTTGAAAATGCGCACTACATCCCTCAAATTAGGCTACAGATGGAACAACATTACGGCCCTGCTGCCTTCAGATATATAGAAATTTGATCAGCCATATGGGAAGGCTGTTCTACATCCTACAAGCAGCTGTGGATGACAGATAATGGTAAGAGTTTGCCTAATCCAGGACAGGCTCAGCTGTACTGCCTTAATCAAATTAAAATCATATTTTTGATGTGCAAGTATATGTGTCTACTGGTTGAAAAAATCTGTGAAACAAGCAAGCATAACATGAAGGTGTTCATGTGATTTTGGAGGGGTCTGTAAGCCACCATCGAAGCCATGAAAATAGCAAAGGGCAAATGATTTTTGCTAAGACCTCCTTTTGAAGGGAAACAATAGTGATGTTTGAAGGGATGGTAAACTAAAATATATCATTTTTGATTGAAATGTTTTTTATTGTCATCAATGGATGTGCAAATCATCATGAAACTGCTAGAATATTTCATGTTTCCTGCGCAGAGAGAGATCTACTGGTTTCTCCAGACTCAAACGAGTGGTTTTGCTGGGGAGGGATTAAAAGTTACTTTCACATAAGAGTGGGCACTATCCAATCAAAACACAACCTCAGTTTTTATGTCCCACCCCCATTTGATTGACTCTTCAACTGCATTGTCTAAGTTTTTAGAAAATGAGCTCAGCAATGTTGGCTAACAGCAATTTTGGCTAACATTTGCTAGCATATTGCAGTGCTAATTCCAACAAGTGACATGTCACGTAGAGAACCTAGATGATTTCTGGTCTACCCTAAGGGGAACAGCCACCCAGCCCTGATGGAATGTATTACTGTAGAAAATTCAATTTGATTACAATTATTGACTTTTAGGAATTTTAAAATCTATTCAAATTACTACTCAAGAATAATGCTAAATAATAAAATCATGTTTTTAGCTGGGTTTATCATCCTTTCAATGCCAAAGTGGGTCCCAAAACTGCACAGTGCTGCTTACATGCCCAAAGTAGTAAAAAGGGCCAAAAACTAGTTTCATCCTGGACAAAATTAGCATCTTGCCAGTGTTAAGCACTTCGCCTGCTTAACGTTCAGTTATGAACATAGAGCCAGTCCTTAATCTCATGTTCACGCCTATGGGTAATTTAGAATTCTCCCAGGAAAATACAAGGAAAATATGTAAACACCACACAGAATCCCACACAGGGGTTTCTCAGTGTGAAACTGTCAAGTCATCATTCCTCTCCCACCAATCAAAGAACAGAGTTCCTTTGAACAGGGAAAGCTGCATTATTGACAGTATCTGGTCCACAGATTCCTTAGTTAACTCTGTGTTATTTACTTCATCACAGCTTTACTCTGCTGCAGAGGCCACGGCCATGTATACACTGCACTGATGGGCCAACAGAGGCTCCATAAATGATTCACCAACTGGTTCTCCCTTGTATCCTCCAGAGAGCTGGCGGAAAGACCAATGCTTACTGACTGATGGAGGCCTTTCAGGAATGTTCTCCATGCAAATCATGTGGTATAAAGTGATTTCCATGATGTTTTTTATACAACCATGACATATGCAAATTTGTGTGGATAAAAGTGGCACACACATACACGTATGCACACACTCGTGAGAAATAATGGTTTGTTACTGCCAATCGTTGGACAGGCTCATAGGCTTTAAAAGGCAAAGCAACCATCAATATGCAATTAATAAAGCAGAAGTGCTTATTGGGTCCATGATTTAATATTACTGCTTCAAGGCAAAAAGGTTTCTTTTTTATATTTACAGTATTATTTTCAAAAAACAGAATCGCAATGTAAACAGATCTTGTTCCAGGGATGCTTAATGCAAAGTGTGTGGATAATCTGCATTTAGTGCTGAGGGGACAGTCCAAAGCTTTGGAAGGGTCAGAATAAGTGAGATTGCAGATGTACCACTACACAGCATCACACAAGTCTCTCCTCATATACAACTCGTCAGTATGAAAGATAATAATGACAATAATAATAATAATAATAATAATAATAATAATAATAATAATAATAATAATAATAATAATAATAATAAAAACAGTAACAGAGGGACATGAGGACATAACAGGGAGTTAGCCATTTCGAACAGATAGGTTTTGAGATGTGAATTGAAGGATGTGATAGAGTCCAGTAGGCGGATGTGTGTGAGGAGAGAATTCCAGAAACTGGGTGCAGAGCAGCTGAAGGCCTTAGCACCCATTGTAGTGAGGCGGAGGGTGGGTACAGTTAATAGTCCAGCAGAGGAGGAGCGGAGGGAGAGGGAGGGGGTATAGGGCTGGAGGAGGTCTGAGAGGTAAGTGAGTAAGGTTATGGAAAGCTTTGAAGGTAAGGAGAAGTATCTTGTATTGAATCTGGTATTCAACAGGGAGCCAGTGGAGCTTAAATAGTATGGGGGTGATATGGTCAAAGGACTTGGAACCAGAAAGGAGACATGCTGCAGAGTGTTAGATGAGTTGAAAGAGTACTCAAAACTATGAACATTTAAGGGTTTGATTTATCAAGGATTTGCAAGGGTTTTTCATGCGCAAATGAGACAAATAGCTTTTGTCCCTGATTTACCAAAGCACCGCACTGCAGGTTTGCCCTGGTAATATCAAAGAAAAGTGTCACCGCTAAAAAATTGCATGTAAATGC
The DNA here is from genome assembly GCA_900302535.1 of Neoniphon sammara. Lineage (NCBI taxonomy): Eukaryota > Metazoa > Chordata > Actinopteri > Holocentriformes > Holocentridae > Neoniphon > Neoniphon sammara. The sequence goes on along the minus strand of OMKZ01018378.1, from coordinate 10,933 downwards.
ATATGTATTTTAGTGTTCTGCTGTAGGAATGCAAAAATACTGGAGGAGGGAATGGAAATTCATTCAAATGACCTGCAACAGCAGATTTATCAAGACTGGGGGCTTGTGCGGAAAAGGGAATTGCACCTGTTATTTACTGCCTTTGAAAAGCATGTCTTAACTCATTTGTGGCACCTTTGACTGGTTCAGCCTGTCTTCACGCCAGCTTGCATTAACTGTCAGATAGAGGTCTTGGTCATGTTGAGATCATATCGCAGATATGTGTGAACATAAATTCATCCACAATCTGGATATTGAAAGTAACATCATTAATTTACCGAAAATGCCACACCACCTCCATCCAATGATACAGTAGGTGTCGTTTGTAAAGGTGAGTGTTTTACCTGTTATCTCGAAGCTGGAGGCATACAAAATTGGAAATATGTTTCCTTATATGAAAGTTATTTATCTACAGTGTCCGAAGAGCACAGAGGTGATGCGTTTCCACCAGTGTTAACTGTGTTCTCAGGACAAATTTTCTCTCCACCAGAGCGAATCAGAGCTGAGGAACAGCCAGTGATTTGTGGATAAAGCTATGCCTGCACTGTCCTCAACAGCTGCTGCCTGCTGCAAGTTCTACCACTAAAAATGCGACAGAAACATTTTTGATTATAATATCTTTTTCTTTTTCAAAGCTACTGTCCGTGGTACTGAAAGCTGTGTTGGTTTTCAGACATGCACCAGACGCCTCGTCCAGGCACAGGCCTTAGCGGCAGTGCATTCAAATCAACTCAACTGCGGCTGTACTCATTTACATTATCAGTCTTGGTAAATCATATGCTAAATTGAGAAACTGCAGTGACATAAATTTTTGTGCCCCAAATACTAAATTGCAGCATGCTCGATAAATCAAGCCCTAGGTTGTCATGCAGAGCACTTTGCAATTCACTATATGCAGTGTTAAAGGGAATAGTTTATCCTCCTTTGAGTTAAGTGAGCACTGCTAAAAAACATAACAGTTTCACCTAGATACTAAACATTCCTCACACAACAAAAGTAATAATAATCTGTGACATTTGCATATGAATTTATGTGTTGTTTGTCACTGCTACATTTACTACTACATTCGCTGTTCTGAACATTTGGTGTTTGGTATCTTTCTTGGGATCTTTCTTGGGAAGAATCCTCTGGTGCACAGAAGTGATGTATTTTATGCTTACGGCTTGTTTGGAGTAAACAGAAGAAGAAGTGGGTAGTTCGTATGAGTAGCAGTAGCCACCATGCTAAGCAGCTGAACAGACAAAGAAGAGGGCACCACATACAGAAACTCAAACTTCATCAACAGAAAAATCCAAGAAAAAATATGTTACATGCTGTTTGATTGCAGTTGACTGGGTGGTGCAGTGCAGTCACACCACAGTAATGAACACTTTGCACCAAAGATGGAGACAAAATAAAACAAGGGGTGCCTGAGCTACCTAATGTCCCACCATAATCACCTTTATACATTAAACGTAACAAGTTATTATTTAGTTATTTGCAAACATACGTGTCTTCACATAGCGAGTGAGGAGTGATAGTAATTTCACTCCTTAGAGTGAGAGCCAGTTTTTCCATATTTCCAAAACAAGGAAATCATGGATTACAGTACCATTTCAGCACACTTGAAGACATGTAAACTTATAACCAGCCATGTTGAAGAGAATAATGAAACCCCTCTCACCTGAGACCATAGAGCACAGTTCCATCTGGATGTAGTCTGATCATTCTGTTTTTGACTGTTACTCCGTGGACAAAGGACTTCTTGTCATTAATGAAATAGGTGTCAGGGACCCACAGTTGGTCTGCCACTCGGTTGTCAAGGGTCAGATTGAGAGGAATGCCAGTGTAAGAGAGGCGCTTGTCCCTCCATGACTGCTGGAAGTACATGGTGATAGTGTAGTCCTGCGGGAAAGGCAGAGGGTGAGAGGAAGGTTAGCTGCACAGCATTAAACTCAACGTGGATGGGGTATTCAGCTTTGTTTGCATGACTCATGGATTGCTCTTGCCCTTTGCAATTTCCTGCATGTATGTGTGTTCTTGTACTTCTACCCTCGTGAGAGCCAGTTTCAGTTTTAAACCATTCCACAGTTTGGCCAGTCTTTGCTTTTTCAAGGGGCTAATTTAGAATTAATAATGAAGGGAATACGTTTTGGGCAAAACACCCTTTTGCTGACTTTACCCAGACTGAGACAAGATGTTCGATACCATTTTCACCTCTGTATGTTCACTGGTTTGACGCCTATGGGTAGTTCGTGTTAGCTTAGCAAAAAGACTTGATGTCTACAGGAGTCATTAGCCTAGCTCCGTCAAAGTGAAAATATAAACCTTACAGCAACTCTGAAGCTGTCTTATTTACACAATGTATCATCTGTATTTGAAATACATGTCTTGGAATTAAAACAAACAAACAAAAAAAAACGAGTTGTTTTAGGGAGAAGTTAGATGTTAAGAATTATAACTGCTAAACATATGTATACTTTCATCTCTGTTTAGTAGTTATAGCTCCCAACAGCTAACTAAAACAACTCTTGTTTTTTTTAATTCTAAGACGTTTATTTCAAATGCTATTTTGACGGAGCTTAGGCTAATGACTCCTGTAGACTTCAAGTCAAGGCTAAGATAACACAAAATGCTACTCATCAGAACTGAACCAGTGGACGTACAGAGGTGAAAATGGTATCAAAAATCTTGTCTCAGTCTGGGTAAGTAAAAAAAAGGGGGAATTTTGCCTGAAATGTTGGAGTATTCCTTTAAGGTCAAGCATGAGGTGGTGAAGGTCTAGGTAAAGGTTAAGGTCAAAGCAAGATCCCACGTGTATAGTGAGACAAACGTGTGTGTTATACTTTATCACTGTGTATGAATCTTTATCAAAGGATGCACGTGTTTGACTGTGTGCATGTGTGTGTGCATGTGTGTGTGTGTGTGTGTGTGTGTGAGAGAGAGAGAGAGAGAGAGAGAGAGGCAGAGAGACAGAGAGAATGCATGCATACAGGCAAATTAAAGCACGAAAAAAGTAAACCATGATTCAGAGTCTTGTCTGTTGGTAGGGCCTGTACCACGTGTACCCTCTTTTCAAAAATAACTTGGTACAACCACAACCTCGGCAATAAATGCACATACTGCTGAGGTAGATTATGTTGTGTAACACAAGTTCTTATTAAGCAATTGGCTAGCCTGTTTTGCTCCACTTCTTTTCTGTTACTCCCTGGAGAGTTCAAGCCCATTCTTTCACCTGGACTACAGTTGCTCCTGTCACACCATCAGCCCTTCAACTGCACTTCCATCTTTGTCCCACTTTTCCTGCTGTATCCCAATGGTCAGCAATTGCACACCAATCCCAAAGCCCTCAATGAACTTTTTTGCTCTTCCTCCTCATTGCTATTTCACTCATTGTCGCACACAGCATATACCATGAGCACCCCAGGGTTTTGGTGTAAGCATATAACAACAAAACTTTGTCACCTTTACAATTTTTGAGTTTGAGTTTTTGAGTGAAGGGATTGCATGGCTTTTAATTGCATGGCTTACAGAGAATGAAGGTTGTAGCTATTTCTGTTAGAGCCAAGTTGAGTGGTGGTGATGATGATGACAGTGTTATTGCTGCTAATATGAATAGCTGTGTTTTACCAAGAATATACAGTATTTGTTTTTTTGAGAGTAGTAGTAATATAACCCATAATACCCCTCACCCTATTCTGTTGTGGTAGTAAATTACATTGCAACCAAAACGTCATCAACAGAAAATCCAAGGAAAAAGACATCATAATAGAGATATGAATAGAGATTTTCACTTCCAGAGTCACACTGCTTTGAACGATCTCATTCAGAACTCCACTCATCATAGATTTTAACTGTGAATCTTGGACATTTAAGCAATTTTTATACTGACAGTGTTGTCTGAGGTGTTTGTCAAACAATCTGGGCTGAATCTGTGGAGAAACAATGGTTTAGACGTCAAGGAGTGAGGAGACTCACTGGGCCGACATGGACGTCTGCGAGAGCTGTCACCTTGTCAATTCACAACTGAAGCGGGACATCTGCCGCCTGAAAGATGAGCTGAGGAGAAAAGATGAACTCATCCTTGGCTTCTCCACAGTTGCAACATCCCAGGCTAAGCACATATCAGCCTTAAATGCCACGGGGAACGGCTTTGGCACCCAAGAGCAACAGTCTGAGCTCCCTGACAATAACACCACCGTGCCGTGGTTTCCCTGTAACTCTACGGACATGCCGACGCCCCATGCCCCACCGATGCTGTCAGAAGATCTGTGGCCCAAGCTTGGAGCCAAACCCAGATCTAGTTCCACCCCAGCACTCGGATCTTGGTCCCTGGCAGCAAGCGGCGGAAAACACATGTCCTTCCCTCATCTCCGCCTCAGGACCTGATCTTGGAGAATCGCTTTGATCCACTGGGAAACCTGAAGCCACCTGTTTCTCCTTCAGGCAAAGGATCCCCAGTCAGTGCCAAATGCCTGACTATTCATCATCCCACGCAGATGTCGACCCATGACACCATCAGCGTCCCCGCTACCGGAGCATTGCTCACCGCCAGCAGCCAACCTCCCATCAGTCAACCAGGGTGCCAACACAACGCTGTCTCGCCTCCAGCTGATGGTTGCGTCAATTGGTCATGGAACCACCTCAAAGGCACCCGGCTTCCTCCAAGGTGCTCCCATGCCTCGGTCTCTTTCAGTTGCGGCATGCAAGCAGGGCACCAGCGCTCTGTCGCCTCTCCTCCTGCTGATGGCTCCCTTTCCGTGGCGGCTGGGAACTGTGTGGGCTCGCCGGCCGTTCAACACACACTGCCTGCCCACCAGCTCTCCTCTTCAGACCACCAGCTCTCCTCTTCAGACGCTGCCTCTGTGGTCATCATTGGCGACTCCATAGTCAGAAATGTAAGGTTAAAAGGCTACCGCACCTATTGCCACCCAGGTGCGCGCTCCCGAGATATCATTGAAAAACTGCCTTCAATTTGGAAACGGAATCCTGAGTCCTCTATAATAGTTGTACATGCAGGGACTAATGACACAAGCAACCAACAGTCAGAGACCCTGAAAAAAGACTTTAAACTTCTGATAGATGCTCTGCTGTCCTCTGGAAAACAGATTGTTATCTCGGGCCCAATCCCCACCATCGGCTGCAGCTATGGCTGTTTTTCTCGGCTGCTTTCGTTTCATTCCTGGCTTAAATCTGAATGCTCTGGCCGCAAGCTGAACCTGGTAGAAAACTTCGACCTATTTTGGAACCGACGTGAAGTTTTTAGACCTGACGGACTACATCCCAACTTATCCGGCAGTAAGTTATTAGCTGCCAACCTCTCATATTCCATATTGCACCTCCCATACACAACTGCTTCCTGCAAGTGAGCCAGTCCATGCCTCATACAGGTAACCCCTTCCAAACTCTACTATGACTCCCCTCTTTGTAATTCCCCCCCTCTTCATAATCATATTATTACACAGGGGGGGTTACCTCATAGGCCCAATGCTGCAGGTCCATCTAATGGGCATGGACTCTCTCATGACATTAACTCTGTCCCAATTTGCTTTCCTGTGAAGCAAGGCAATGATATATTCTACATCCCTACCCTCATTCAAAAGAGAAAATCCTACCCAAATAGAAACCAATGGAATGTGCAAAACTTGAACCCTGTGAAGGTTACACCGGTTTCTAACTGCAATACCTGTCTCAAAATTGCCATTATTAACATCAGATCATTACGCTCCAAAGCGCTTTTAATTCATGATTTAATCCTCGAACATGGTTTGAATATTTTTGGACTGTGAAACCTGGCTAATGCATTGCCTTTGGTTGAAGCGTCACCACCTAACTTTCTATATTCCCATATCAGCTGTGTCAACAAAAAAGGTGGTGGTGTTGCATTAATCTACAGCTCCAATTACTCTCCTCATCCCAGAACTAATATTCACCTTTCATCATTTGAGGTGCTTTTAATGTCCTTTTCTCTTCCCTCGCCAAACACAAACTTCTTGTCTATCTACATTGCTGTCTTATATCGTCCCCCTGGAGCCTACTCAGAATTCCTGGACCAATTTTCAGAGTTTATCTTAGATATTGTGACTCGCGCCGACCGCATCATTATAATTGGCGATTTTAATATTCATTTTAACTACACATCGAATGCACTTAACCGAGCCTTCACAACAATCATTGATACATTTGGTTTTACACAGGCTGTCCCTGAACACACGCATTGCAGTGGTCACACCATTGATTTAATTTTACTCCGTGGTCTTTCCGTCACCAATCTTTCAGTCTTCTCATCCGCTCCATCATTTTCACCACTCTCTGATCCAGTTCAATGTTCATAGGTCACTTATTGCTCAATATCGCTTCCCTCCTACAAAGAGCTGCATTATTAATAAATCAGCCAGAGCAGCCCTAGAATCATCCCTTCCTGATGCTCTCACAAAACTGAATAATTACCCTGGCTGTCTGGATTACTTCACAAATGAATTGAACAGCACCTTACTAAGTGCGCTTGACTCTGTAGCTCCCCTTAAGGTTAGAAAACGCTCCTCACCCAACTTTACCCCATGGTTCAATGATTCCACTCGGGTACTCAAACAATCTTGCAGAAATTTGGAGAAAAAATGGCGCAATACAACATTAGAAGTTTTCCACCAGGCACGGAATGAATCACTGCTTAAGTACAAATATGCCCTCCGGCAAGCTAAATCCAATTATTACTCTCATCTGATTTATAATAACAGACACAACCCACACCAGTTTCCTGTTTTACAGCTGAGGTTTTCAATAACTTTTTCATTGAAGAGACTGAGCTAATCAGGAACGATATTATTGGTAAGACTGTGTCCCTCACCCCGGATCTTCCCCACTCTCCACGTTTCTCTCATACTGACCACCAAACCATCAGTCACCTTTCTCAGTTTGACCCTGTATATCTCAACCATTCTCTCTCAAATTGTCACTAGCTCCAAACCAACCACATGTGTTCTGAATCCCATTTCTGGCAATCTCATAAAAGACATGTTTACAGTGATAGTTAGCCCTCTTCTTGCCATTATCAATAAATCACTCAGTTCTGGTATCGTTCCCACCGCTTTTAAAACAGCCATAGTTACACCGCTTTTAAAGAGACCCAATCTTGACCCACAAACTCTCAACAATTATGGACCGATGTCAAATCTCCCCTTCATATCCAAACTGTTAGAAAAGGTGGTTGCTAGCCAACTTACTGCCCATCTATCCAGTAATAACCTCCTTGATGAATTTCAGTCCAGCTTCAGACCCAAACACTCTACTGAAACTGCACTGATAAAGGTAACTAATGACCTATTAATTGCAATGGACTCCAATTTTTCATCTGTTTTGCTGTTATTAGATTTAAGTGCCGCATTTGACACTGTGGACCATGACATCCTCCTACAACGCCTTGAAAACCTTATTGGTCTCAAGGGACTGGCACTTTCTTGGTTTTGCTCATACTTGTGTAACAGAACACATGTCTTCCTTCTCTATGGTCAAACATGGTGTTCCACAGGGAACAGTACTTGGTCCTCTTTTGTTTTGTGTTTACTTGCTGCCACTGGGTCACATTTTCAAAAAACACAACATAATGTATCACTGCTATGCTGACGACACACAAATCTATCTTCCTGTAACAGTCAATGACACCTCCCAGCTAGTTAAATTAGAGACTTGCTTATCAGAAGTCCATCAATGGATGTGCAATAATTTCCTGCATCTGAATGCACTCAAGACTGAATTGCTGCTTGTTGGTCCAGCTAGATTTGCATCGCTTTTTACAGATTTTTCCATTACACTTGATGGCTGCACAATCTCTCAGTCCCATACAGTTAAGAATCTGGGGATAGTGTTCGACCCCTCTCTTACATTTGAGCCTCATATCAAGCATATAACATTAACTGCTTTCTTCCATCTTCGTAAAATAGCCGAACTATGCCCCATTTTATCAAATTCAGATGCTGAAACTCTCATACATGCTTTCATAACATCCAGAATAGATTATTGTAATGCATTTTTCTCTGGCCGACCTAAAACAACAATAAAAGGTCTGCAGTTGGTCCTCACAAGGTCTAAGAAGGTGGACCATATCACACCGGTATTGATATCTTTGCATTGGCTGCCGGTCCACGCAAGAGCCGATTTCAAAATCCTCCTTCTTACCTATAAGGCTTTAAATGGCCTGGCTCCCTCATATATCTCCAGCCTTATTGCTCCATATATTCCATCACGTTGTTTACGTTCCCCTGACGCAGGTTATTTAATTGCTCCTCGATTTAATAAGATCTCTTCTGGTGGCAGAGCCTTTGCCCATCGAGGTCCACTTCTCTGGAACAGTCTACCCCTGCTCATTCGTGATGCAAGCTCTGTCAACACTTTTAAATCAAGGCTGAAAACACATCTTTTTTTCTATTTGCTATGACCTCGCTGGGAACCCAAATCACTGACTGTCTCATCTTATAAAAGAAGCTACCCCAACCATGTTATGGTTTTACAGGTTTCCAACAGTAATGAAGAACGTGGAGAAGAGTCATTGAAGGTTTTGGAAAAGTCATGGAATTTATTTTTGTTGTATGTAGTGAATTAATTGCAGTGCTCTTCCATGAATAATCTTCCATGCAAGTTTTGTAATTTTGTCTGAGAAAGTCCATGGGAACCCTGGTTATATGATATCTGTTTTTGTTTTTTTTAATGATATCTGTTTTTGTTTTTTTATGATATCTGTTTTTTTTTTTTGTTCTTTTTTTTTTGGAACTACTAACCTCAACCCTGCTGTCATAATAACATTACTATTTGTGTATGTGTGTGTGCTTGTGTGTTTGTGTGTACTTTTACATGTAATATCTTGTTGTTGTTTTTACTGACTGTGTACAGAGACTCTTTGGGTGATGTGCACTTTAAATAAACTGAAGTTGAAGCTGAAGTTGATAATACTGCACACACTTTAATTGACAGGTGAGCTCTAGGACGTTCACTGCTGAAGCACCACAGTAATGAATGCTTAGCACCAAAGATGGAGACCATTTTTAAAAAGAAAATCTCTTTGTTGTGCTTATATATTACAAGTACATCTATTCTATTTTCTCCCTTTTGTTTTTGTCCTAATGCTAATTGGTGTGACGTATGAGGTATGATGAAATTGTGATAAAATTGCACATTTAGTTTTGATACTTCTGACTATGAAGCTGTCCTGTTCAATTGTCCACCAGAGTGGCCAAGGTTGGGTGGAAAAGGATGATCTTGGTGATGAGTCAATAGACGATGTGCTATGACTAGTGTTTTCAGTAGTGGCCCATGACTGCTACTGACACACCATCCAATATATGAGGCTGGCTTCCCTTGCATATCAATTGGTTTGGATTCAGGCATAAGTGAGGAAGACAGGTGTGGAATAACAATAACAGCTAACAATAATAGCTAATCATTAGCTAAAATGACTGGTTACCAAGGTAGTTGAGATCTTCAAAATCTGCTCAAGGTCACAGTAGAAAAAAAAAAGAAAAAAAAAGAGAGACTACTACCAGAGGAGCAAAGACAACAAATTAATTAGCGAAACAATCTAGGACAATCTAGACTTATTTCTATGAACATCATGTGCGTTTCAGATTTACTCTTTACTATTTTTTATGGCTATAAATCACACAGTACCGATGCTGTTCAGTTCTTCTCAAAGTTCTTTGTTATGATAATAATACTAGTTCTCCCTTTTGGATTTGTTATGTGGCATCAAGTGAAAGGGGTCCCCCTGGGTTGTCCCCCTCAGTTGTCTTTAATTTCACTGCCTTCTGATGACCCTAGTACAGTTTGATTCAAATGATAGCACTGCAGCATCATTTCTCTTCCTTCTCCAAATTAAAGACTTGTACTTCAGAAGTAAACTGACAAACAAGAGACAGAAACAAACCAAAACAAACAATAAATAATTGAAAATGAAGATAATTTACATCAGTCATCTCAAAAAGGCTTGCATTTTGATAAGCTGCTCTTCAAAATGCATCACTTGACTGTTGGTAACCTCACTGAGGGCCGGCAGGGGAAGGCTGCATCACTGCTGTTCCATCAAGCTAATCTGAGTTGCAAAGCTTCAGTTAAGATTTCACTCACAGCACTCCAGCTTTCCAGCATTCGCTGCAGATTGCAAAGGTGCTTATGCATGCATTTCTGAACATGCTAGAGGGAAATAAACTTCCTAAAAAAGGCAAGCTGTGTTTGAGGTACATTTTAACGTTTTCCCTTTGTAGTCCCAGTTCACAGAACATGACTTTTTCATTTGAGGTGCTTAGATATGAACCACTGCCACTTGTTTAGCCAGATGGAATTTAAAAGAGAATGATATTGACAAATATTTAGGCCCTCAAACCTGAACCTCAAATCAAGGAGGGCATTATTAGACATTTGGACACAAATGCTTATATTCTGGATCACCTGAATTCACAAGTCTTGTAGTGTTGCAGATGTGAATGACACTTGACATTAAGGAGGTACCAGCTTCTCCTTAAGCCTCTGGACTATAACTATTATTTCATGTTGATAGCATCAAATACTGTGCATTTGTAAATTGTCATTCCGTAATGTGACTATTTACTTTTATTTTTTTCATTAGGAATACATGTGAAACTCTGATCAAAAAGGAATTGCTTGTCACAGAACAAATCTGGAAAAGACTCAGGGCTCCAAATACAACATATGCACACTAACAGTTATAAGTTTGATAGCATCTTGCTCTTGTACAGCAACAGTAAGGCACTGATTAACAAGATGGAGGGATTAGCCATTTAGCCAGCCAATGGAACTGTTAGTGGCCACCATGAAAACAGAGATGACATCGCTACGAGTGAGAAAAGTGCTGCCTCATAAAACTGGGCACAGAGGATAGGAGGAAGGAGAACGGTGCGAGAAGTGT
>OMKZ01018374.1:14066-24984 GCA_900302535.1 Neoniphon sammara | reverse complement strand
CTCAAAATTAGGCACTGCACTAGCACATAGCTAACAGTGGAGAAACTGTAGTCCCTTTCATTATTGTTCCACCAGTTGAATTTTAAATACCGCAGGTCCACAGCCAGAATGAGAGCATTCATTGCATACTTAACATTTTGGTGACACCCAGGTGTATGCAAAATGGTTGACATTACTGACTCTCTAATTTTCTAACAACTCTCTAATGTGGTTCAATGAGAGATGTGAAATGCTAGGGGGAAAAAAGGTTAAATGCCTCTGGTAAATGAATGCAAATAATGTATCTTCACATCATTAACGCATATCCTCTGTCCCAAAGAGCATAGCTTGGCTTTAATGTTTTCTTTTTCTTTTTTTTTTTTTTGTCCAACCCTGAGATACCCCACTTTCTGGATGATCAAGAAAACATGCTTCAGACAGGCTGCGTAGGCTTGAGTGCACAGTCGCCGAGGCATTTTGCGCGCAGCATCTCTCCCTTGAGGATGGTGGTTAAGTGGTGGTTCATGCTTGGTTGGCCGTCATCACACTGTGTTCCAATCCACAGTAATAGCTGGATGCCATCCAAGGCTGATCCCTCGCTATCCATCCCAACACTGGGTTACGCAGCACTTTCTGCCATCTCCGTGTGTCTGTGTGTTTGTGTCTGTGTGTTTACTGTACGACTGAAAGAGACAGAGAGGCAGGGTATGTGAATGAATATGCGTGCAAGAGAGTTTGAGCCTGTGTTTGTGAAGAGGGAGAGAGAGAGAGAGATTAAGGGGCGTGGGGTGGGTGAGTAAGTGTGTTTGAGTGAATCAGTTCATGCCTTTCGCTCGCTCTCGCTGTTTGTATGTGTGTGAGAGGGAGGGGGGAAGAATTACAATATGTGAGTGACTCTGCGTGTGTGTGTGTGAGAGAGAGAGAGAGAGAGAAAGACAGACAGACGGAGAGAGAGAGATATCGAGAAGAGAAGAGGGTGGGAGTATTAGAGTCTGTATGCCTTTCTCTCTCTGTCTCTGTGTATATGTGAGTGTATGCATGGCCATGTGGGCGGTATACCTTTCTGTATCCATCCATGGTCTATAGGGTTTCCATTAAGTGTTTATAGGAAGAGTCAAGCATGGCTAGCAACAGAAGAAGACACCAAGCAACCAACAGATTTAATCTCTCTCTCTCTCCCCACCTTTCCTTTGGATTAATGGAGGACAAACTCTGCTTCCCCCTTGCTTTTCCATTTCCATTTCCATTTAATTTTCATGTTGGCTATACAGGAGACATCAGTAATGTCCCTTCAGAGAACCATCCATGTCGTATCCTCAGGCAGTTCCTCATTTGATAATGACTACAGTTGTCATGAATGGCTGCTATAGGCCTGTGATGGCTGCTCAATGAGACGCCACTATCACATTTTCAAGAGTTGCACCATAGTAATCAGGATCAGCTGGATTTACTGCCGTTCTGTGTCACGTACAGAGCACTAGAGGACTACATAGTCTTTTGCATGTAAAACAGGGGAGAGTAAGAGTAAGAGTAAGAGAGAGGAACCTGTTATAAGCCTCCATTTTTTTGATCTGGTGCATTCTGCCAGTTGCAAGTAAGCACTGTTTGTGTAGGAGGGAAACTTAAGTTTAAACATAAAAAGAGGAAGGTGAGCACAGATTATATGCGACATATTTTAAACACTCGGTGGGCGGTGCATCAGAAGCCATTGGAGATGGATTTTGACAGTTTTGGTATTTCACAGTATTTATTCAGTCCCCTTTTCCTCAGCCAGCTCATCAAGACGGAGACATATCGGAGGAGAGGTTCGGCGCTCCAACAAGCTAATCCGTCTGGGTGAAGGGATAATGATGTACTTGCTTGACAGAGAAACACAATCCCGCGGCAACTGTAACAACAACAGAATAACAACCGCATGCTGCTCTGAAACTGTGGTTAAAGCGTTAATGAACCTATTATGAAAGCAAACAGGGAACTCGTTAAGGGACCTTGGGCCGACGTCTTCTCTCTCCATGACTCACTTAGCATGTGAGAAAACTAAATATATGCTTGCTTGATTAAGACTGACACAATCTTAAAATAAACCCTGAAGTAACTAATGGATAAAAGGAAGACAAATTGTTTTGAGCTCACCTTTCATTGATTCAATCAAGAGTGAACAAAGAGAAATAAAAAAGAATTGCCATAAAAAAAGGCTGTTTCCTTGATTAGTATTGGGCAGAAAAATGCAGACTTTGGTTAAAAGCGTATTGATTTTTCAATGTTACGTGTACTCCTATTGTAGAACTGGGGTCTATAAAAGTACCGTCTTGCTATTTCTGTAAAGAATAAAGAGCTCAGGCATTTCAAAGGCTATTTGCCTTAAAGGGAGAAGTCACAAAAGCAAATTCATAAACTCTATTTGTATGATATTAGACAGTTCAGTCTTATGAATTTGTCTCTCTCAAAGTCATGTAAGTATGCCAAACAAAAATGCTGATGATGATGTTATCATGAGACAAATCCTGGAGCTGTTACAGTAAACTGACAACTGATGGGGGACTTAGTGAACACAGGGACAGTACGCAAGGTAAACTTATGGATACATTTTCTAGGTCATAACTATCTGCAGTCTAGTGAAACAAAAGTCGGTGAAACGTAAAAGCTGGAAGAAATTTTCATTCTGAATCCACAAATTGCAGCATCCATGGTTAATTGATATCCCAGATTTTCATCACAGAGCAGCAAACATCACAGAGTATTAGCTGCTTGATCGGTTGCAACTAATGTGGCCAGAATAATCAATAGGCAGCTGCTATGGGGCGAATTTTGCACAGTTTCTACAAATAAGAAAGAGACTTATTTCAATCAGCGAGGCCAGTGAACCAGTCAAACATTAAAATGAATTTAGGCCCAAACCCAGCTGAATATGGGGGGATGGCACCAAAAAACATAGAGATTTGACAGCTGCCGCTGACATATCAGCCATTTCAAAAGACAAAAAAATGATAAGATCAGTTGGTATGTATTACATGTCTTGCCTTGGGCTAAAATAACATACCACTACCATCAGTAGTAATAATTATCATGTGCATGTAAAGTTGTAACCCATCATATCCCTATCTGCAGGTGTGTGGAATGGAATTACAAGTAGTGAGATCAATAAAACAAGTCAATATGAATGCCGATTTCCCATTAATTCTTTATCTGAAAAGGCAGCGACAAGAGAACCTGGCCAGTGTAATTACCTCCTCCACTGTGCGGACACTGAGTCCTACATAAACCTCTGGGATGCTCGCTGCTCTGTGTGGCTGACGCCGGCTGCATCCACCGATGTTTGCTGGCAAAAGCCGGGGCATAACGCAGTTAATCAAATTGTCATCCTGGGCCTCGACCGGGGTGGGGCCGGCCAGCCTGGACCTTGACTGGTGTAGAGTCAAACTACAGGCTACAGGGCAACCAACACCACCCTGCTCCTTCCCAACCTCTCTCCCTCCCTACAGCTCTTTAATCTCCTCTGCACTCTCTCTCTCTCTCTCTCTGCCCTCAGCACATACAGCGCAAACACCCTGCCTCTCGACACGATGCATTCTCCCTCGTCCTCCCAGTTGTTTTTCTCTCTCCATTATAAGTCTCTCCCCTCCCTCCGCTACTCCGTCTCTCTGTTTTCAGCTCTCCATCTATGATCTAAGTATTCTCTCAGTTGCCTCTGTCTCTCTTCTCTCGCTCCTGCTGGGAATGTTCGGCGCCAAGACATCCACAAGGGAGGCAGAGAGAGAGAGAGAGAGAGAGAGAGAGAGAGAGAGGGAACAAGGTGGCAAGGGACAGAGGGAAGGAAGATGCTGAGAAATGGGAAGGATGGGGATGGGGAAGAGGGGGGGTTAGAAGGAGAGAGCGAAAGAGAGAGAGAGGCAGCAGTCAGCGCCCGGCAGCTGCGGGGGCTGACAGAGGAGCAGGTGGTGATTTACAGGGACAATTTCGAGGATAATTGTGTACATGATCTGCTGTAAGGGACAAGTGTCAATAAGGCCACTTTTCCAATAGCCTCTCAATCTCCTGGGTCATAAGGTTAGAATTAACTACTGCGTCAGGCTAGCGCCGCTCAACTGTAAAGCCCATGTGAGAGAGGAGTTGGTGTGAAATCCTCAGCAGCTCACTGCAAACCGGTGGAAAACAGAGGGCTCTGCGGTGTGACATTGAAACAACACTGGATAATATTAGTGACACTGTCAACTGAATGAACTTATCACTGTCATACCAGAAATAGCAACAGTACAGTAAAAATAAATAAGTCAATAAGTAAATAAAACATGTCCTTGAATCCTTAACAGTGATAAGCTGGAGTCGTCGAGCTATGCACATAATGGATTTTAGAGCCGTGTCGTTGAAGTGCTGTGGATGTAAGGAGCATGGAGACATCCCTGTGGATAGTAAACTATCATAATGTAATGTGACACATTCAAGAGCCGTGTTGTTAAAATGATGTGAATGGATGGAACATAGTAATACTTCCTCGGATCCTCAACTAAATAACAGAATCAGACTGTTGTGGGCATGTGACAGCTTCAAAAATCAAATGGTTTAACCAATGTGAAAGGATGGAAAAATACCAGAAAATGGATCGTTCCAGTTCTCAGCTCTGACTGCCTGGGTAATGTTTGGAAACAAATATTAAACAAACAACCGGGACTGTACAACTACTAATTTAAATATTTAATACGTTAATGAAAAATCACAACTTAGAATATAAGAACACTTGCATAGGATATAAGAACATTTGCAGCAAACAGCACAATTTTGAGCAGTGACCCACAGCTGAAAATTGGATCCACAACAACACGTTTATCACTAAATCGTTATCGACACTCATTCCAGCCCTCTTGCTTTGAAAATATAAGAAGCATTTTCTTAAAGAAATTGTCCCCCCATTTTGTAGGCGAGGAGGCTGGAAAGAGCTTCGATAACGATTTAGCGACAAATGTGTGTTTTGCATTCTTCCAAACATTTTTCAGCTGTGGGCTGCTGCTCAAAATTCTGTTGTTTGCTGGTGATTATCTCCCCATTCATTTTGGAGGAACACACTCCCAGTGAGACGCGCGTTCTAGCAACAGGGCATGAGTTGATGGGTCAAACTTGGAGGATCTATTACACTCACATGGAGCAAGAAATACCACTGCATTTGCTAAACTCTGAATTATCACTTTAAAGAGCTGCTAATTCATTATTTCAATAAAGAGTTTCATTGAAGAGTTTTAATGTCACATGACTTAAATACTGTTTCAGAGGATGGAAATTCTGTTGGAAACAGATAACGAAAAAGGTCAAATTAAAGATACTGATTTATTGGCACATTAACAACTATTCGTGACTTCAGTCTAACATAATGGTTTTGGCACAGGCCAATTTTTGCCACCACTGTGTCAAAAGTTGAGGCTGAGGCTGTGTTTTGGAGTGATCTTAGAAAAGATAAGGGGTTTTAGGCGAGATGTGATGCCTCTTAGCTGTTCTAAAATCAGTCTAAAGTATAGCCTTGAGTGGCTTGTTGCTTCAGCAACATCATGTTGGAAACAGACTATAAAACCCCAATGTCACTACACTGAGCACATGACAGCTTCAAATGACACACCACTCACATGTTGTGAGTGGACGGAGCAGAGTAACACTTCACTGGACTGAAAAGCCATTTTATTAAAATGCCATGAAAGCACTGACTATGGCAGTAACCTCTGGGATAGTGACCTATAATAAATTTATGTTGCTGCATTAATCTTAAAATGGATTCAGGAGGTTTTATTGTGTATGTATAGTGGATGGATGGAGCGGAGTCATATTTACAGCTTACAGGGCAGTAAGGGGATCCCTCTCTGCACAGGGGAACACAGGATGACACAGCTAATTCATCCAGGCAGCATTGTGACAGCTGGGCTGCCGAGAGTTTGGGAAAGGGGAGATGGTTCTGATGAATGGCTTTATGAGTGTGGTGGCTAGCTAGAGCAAACGGTCCCCAAATCCCCACGGCTCTGTAGCCTCCTATTTGCTGCTCAGGGAGAAATGAATGAATGGCCCTTTGTGAAATAAACGGTTCCTTTCTGCCTGACGTTTACAAATGAATGCGCATCGCAAAAATAAATCCATCCATTTGTTTTAATAGTTGCGTAAGTGTGTTTTCTGCAATGGTGCTTATGCCGGTGTGTTTGTCACATGCGCGCACACGTGTACACCTTCCCACAAACTGCACACACACATCAAGTGAGGAGGGACACACGTAGGCAGGCACATACACACACATACAAATACACAAATTATATTGGGAAAAGAGTTCAAAACCAAAATAAAACTCAAATGCCAACAATGTGAACAAGGTTCTTCCTCTATCTCAACCCACAGGTGCAGCTCTTCTCAATCAGTTTTGGTTTAAAAAAATAAATTTAATGCCTCCAAGGCCCTCCCAGAGAGCTGTATCATAAAAGACATACCCTTTGAAAACCCCGAGCTCCCTTTGGATCTTTAATTCAGCAAAAGTATGTTCAAGAACTTCTCAACTAGTGTACTCTAATCCTCAGGAGATATCCTGTCTTGTCCTATTAATTTCGGCTAGGATTCTTACCACTCTCAAAAGCACCATACGATCACAGGCTTATCAGTTGCTATTAACTAGTACAGGAGATTCTGACCAAGGGATAACACTGTGGCAAAACACTTCTTCGATTTCTTGCCTGGATGAGGCATTGTTGTTCAAGCTACTTTGCCAAAATGAATTTATGTCCAAATTCTTTTTTTTTGGGATCCCTATGTCCAGAAACTTGGTCTTGCACAAGTTATACTGGCAGCTTGTTAAATCATCGGTGAGAGGGTGTGTGTGTGTGTGTTTGTGTGTACGCATGTGTTACACTTTATGTCAAAAGATGTCAGACATGCCGACGGAGCAGGGCTAATGAAGGAGTGTAGAGCGTAGTACGATTGGCCAACTGCTCCCCAGGGATGCTAACACACACACACACACACACACACACACACACACACAGCTTTAACTTCCTTGTGGATGTTGCACTTGCACACACTCACTGCTATAGTTCTCAACTTTCAGTGCTTTAGCTTTACCTTAACTCCTAACCCGGAAATAAGCTTCACGCTCCCCGATACTGACTGAAAAAATGAAAAAAATTGCTGAAAACCATCCAAAATTGGGAACTAACACATATAGTGAAATCACACACACACATACACACACAGAGACACCTGACTGCCAAAAAGCATGAAGCAGTCAGTCCAAAGCCAGTTGCACAGCGGGTTGCATCTAAATGGATTTTTCATTTTGATTTCATTTTGGTCCACAGTATAATGGCCTCTCTGGAGGCACATTGACTGAAAGCAATAGGATGGCTTGGGTTTTTGAGTGTGTGTGTGCAGCATGTGTAAGGTGGGTAGCAGATGTACTGTTCAAATACCCATTAATTGGTGGCATGATTTATTTGTGCTTGTTCACAATAACTAGTGTGGCACTGCATGCACGGAGACGTTCTAATAAAAAACCCTGAACAGGGAGGTGGGGGCTTGACACAAGAGGGTACAACTCCCCACCGATGTCCATAAATCTTTCACCGTGTGCTACTTAGACATTATTGGTGTTTAGATTTGCATCAGCTGTGCTTATTAAGTTGAGGCTGTGAATAACATTATCAGCTGCTCCTCTAGTGCTGCACAAAGGCAGCGATGCCAGCCCTGCTGAGACTGACTCAGATCCTGCTATGAAACAACAATCATTCAGTCAATAGACCCTCTGCTAAAAAACGAGCCCAGGCAGAACTGTTTACAGTCTGGAGCTCATTTATCCTACATGTTAGGCGTTTTGCCGATGCTCTTATCCACAATGACTGAGCAGACAGGAGCCGAGGGATATTTCAACAGGACGCTGGACGTTGATGTCGGACCAGACCTGTGACATTCTGGTTACAAGACCGCCTTTTAAACCATTAGGCCACTCTCAGCCTGGCGAAAACCAGACTCTAGAGACTTTTCTCTGGAGTCTGAAAAGGCTCGTTTGATCTTGTTGCCTCATTACGCAGATCATGAAGGGACTGTGCCTGTGGCGTCTGATGCTGGTTGTGTATCACCAATCTGAAACTAACGAATCACGATATCAGGCTGAGAGGCAATGCACATTCATTTGATTCACAAATTCAAACATGAATCCAAACATAAGAACCGATCAAACGAAACGCACAGAGTTTAAGTGAATACTGCCAAATTAATGGAGCCTGCCTAGGCTAAGTAGAGACTCCTTTCCCTAGAGCTCCTTGCTGTCCCAGGCAGTCGGCATCAGACAGGCCTGGCCTCCCCTCTATCTTTATTTTCTACTTATTTCTGACCTGCAACATGGTGTTCACAGTGTCAATTCAGGATAAGAAACTCTGAATTTTCCACTATGAAGAATATTAAAGAAAACACTATCGATTTTTCATGAGCTGACACCGTGAACACAATGTTGTCACAGGTCAGAAATTTACAAGGGAAAAATTATGAGGTCCGAGCTGCAGTGAGCAAAACATGAGCCAAGTCAGCAGCAGAATAGTGTGGCTGTACTGTATTCAAGGTAATATACCACGGTAAATGCTAAATTAAACTTGTAAGAAAGTGTGGTTTGCAACCATGTTTATGGGTGGACAATTTCAAGATGTATTAGACTGTGCTGTGAGTTTCTTGTTTTCAAAAAGTGTATTTATAATGGTTTTTGAGGGCCAAAACAAGTGCCTTGTTTATTGTCTTTATGGCTAGTAAGAAGCTGCAGCAGAGAGGTAAGTTTCTCGTCATTAAAGCTTGTGGTGAGGTTGTGCTATGTGTAATTTCTGAATCATAGATAAGAGCATTGTAGAATGGGTTGAAAAATACCAAATATATCCTTAAAAGTTGGCCCTCTGAGCCAAATGGCCTTTGATCAACACAGGCTTATTTTCTTGAAATGCAGTTTTGTGTTTTAGAACAAGAGTTTGGTCTAACAGAGCATCACAAAGTGAAGGGAGGATAGCACTGCTGTCAGGAAAGCACACACATGTATAAACACTCACTCACACACACACAAACACACACACACACACATCTAACAGACAGACCTCTGCCCTTCCGCTCCATAGGGTGAGGCGAGGCGTCTTGCTGATTCTACACTCCAGCCCAAACAGCCAATCTCTGTGAGAGAGGGAGTCATGCTGACCATGAGAGATGCAACCAGCTATGAAACCCTGGAGGGGAGAAGTAGCAACATTTCACACGATTTCAGCAACAAACACATACTAGTATGTGAGCACACACACTCAGACACACACACTTGGTCCTCACACTAGTCTATTGAAGTGGTAGCCACCATGGCGTCATGTGTGTTTATCACCAATTAGCACTGCAATGCCACTGCAACCTTCACTATTCATTTTCACATTTGTGAAACAGCACTGAAAAGGCATTTGCGATACAGTATGATTTAAACTGCCAGTCAGACAAAGATTCAAAATTAGAATCTTTTAAATGTCTATTTGCGATACAATTTCATGAGCTTTGTGGTGCATGGACAGACAAAAATAGAATTTTTCAGCGCAGGCAGTCAATAATGGGATTTGATGATTGCTATGACTTTATGAATGTCTGGACATTTATGCACTAATAAGCGAGTGCGCACACACGCACGCGCACACACACACACACACACACACACACACACACAAAGAGAAAGAGGTGGAGAAACGGAGAGAAAGAGAGAGAGGCAGAAACAGTGAAAGAGAGAGACCTCAGACAGAGTCCGCCACTCTTAAAAGGACACTGCCTTTCTCCTTCCAGCTCCTCTGACATCCACTCTGTCACAAGGAGCCAAACACTCTATTTCAGCTCTGGCATAAAGTACGGAGGTACAATCCTGTAGGAAGCCATTAAGGCCCAGTCATCACCCTAATTAGCTACTGATAAGTGGCTATTGGCCCTGTATGGGACACTTGTCATATTTCTTATTCATATATAATTGCTCCAACACGGCTGGATTATCCCTCATTTTCACATTATTAGGCATCATCAATCTTAGTGGAGGATTAAAAAGAAAGTTCTCTGCCTTTATTTTTGCCACTTTAATGACTAATTAGTATTTGTGTTATGAAGTATTGGCTGGCATTGAAGAAATCTAGCGAAAATCCAATTTTAATGACCCCAGGCTGCATATTCTGTTGGACTTGAAAGTAAGGATTAACGGGAGTCAGGTTTGTTGTGCAACTTGTCACCCGCCTCTGTCTCAAAGGAAGACTGATGAGTGATTTAATTAAAAAGGGTGTATATGAAAACAGTGATCCATCACCGGGACAGAGAGAGACACACGGTGATGGGATAGAGTGATATAGTGCTGTGCTCTCCCTCCTACTGACACCAAATGACTTCAGCACTCTGTGGCTTAGTCCATGTAGAGCAACAGTGGGGGGTCGGTACAGAGAGACGGCTAAAGAGAGGAAACGAGAAGTGGTGTCTGTCGAGACTGTACACAATGAACAAACCTCAGCTTATGATTGAATGGAAAAAAGGAGATTTAAGTCCTTTTTCTCATGCCAAGAAGTAAAAAAAAACCTTTACTCTGACGGCTAATGCGTGGAATAAACATCGAAAATCTGCACTAATGTGCTGTGGCACATGCCAGCCTTCGCCAGGGTGCCAACTGTGGAGGAAAGGGACTACAGGTGCGAGGGTTTGTCAGGAAACCTCAGCTCATGTTTGATTTCTAATATTTGTTGTTTAATCCCCAGAACACGAACTGAGTGTAATCCCTCTTTCAATAGAGCAATCGCTGTCTCTAAATGGAGCTTTAACTGGATAGTGGTCATTGAAGCTTAGGCTGTGATATTGTACAATAGTGGTGATTTAAAGGTTCTTTTGAGATGGGATTAAGTATATTTCTGAGTGATTTGTTGTTGGGGGAAAAATGGGGAAAGAAAAA
>OMKZ01018374.1:0-14046 GCA_900302535.1 Neoniphon sammara | reverse complement strand
CCCAACAACAAATCACTCAGAAATATACTTAATCCCATCTCAAAAGAACCTTAAAATCACCACTATTGTACAATAGTGGTGATTTTAAGGTTCTTTTGAGATGGGATTAAGTATATTTCTGAGTGATTTGTTGTTGGGGGAAAAATGGGGAAAGAAAAAGCATACAGTGCCCTTGGTGCTAAGAACTCCAACCATGATGAGAGGGCCAGTTCTGATTCTAAAAAAAATTGTGAAACACTGCCCCCCTGTGTTCACAGTGTGACATCCAAAGTTTATAGGGGCAATAAGAGAGAATTTGTAACTGGTGGGATGGAAATTAACTGCTGGAAAGGCATAAAAACAAAGCAGAAATAAAGATGCATCAATTTAATTAAGAGGATTTTGTAATTGTTTTGAAAAGAAGATTAAGAAAGTACAGGCTCTAATCGGCATAACTATTTTTGACAAACATAAGCTCTGAATTTGATACAGTGTTCTTCAATCTGAGTGGAATCCCAAAATACCTAAATTCCTAGACAATGTACTCTAAATTGCTAAATGCTATAATTCAACATCAGCTCCAGTGTTTGGAATAATGAGCCCTAGTTTTACATTACAAAGGGCACACAGATCACTTTGGAGCGTCTCATCTGAAAACAGAGAATAATGGCAAAGAGGAGGAAAGAAAGTCACAGACAGCTATCTGAATTTCACAATGTTACTATAAATATTTAATGAGCTTGCGCTGTCACCTCTCAGAGGACAGAAATCACTTCAGTGGTGCATGCTTTTTTGAACTCTGACACTCTGCAATGACCACTCTCTGTCAGGGGGCCTTTAATTGCAGAGAGCACTAATCAAGCTAATTTCCATAAACTGCAATTTGATGGCCTTTAAATCTGTTAAATCTACCCTGAATCAATCTGCTCAGGCAGTGTCAGGTTTAGCACGGGATTGGAAATGGCTTAACTGACACTACACCCAGTGACACCCATTAGACAGTGATTACTGTTCTGCACAGATACACTTGCATGTGCATGCATGTGTACTGTTCATTTTGCCATTACCTGATGAATCTAGACTTTAAACCAACTGACGAAACAGTAAGGATCAACATAGATCAAGTTCCAAAGAATGCATAAAACCTATACTAGGGTAATTAAAATCAATCACAAAATGACTACACATTACAAACACAGACACAAAAAATCAATTTCTATTTAAGGACGTGACAGTTTAATTAGCCTAATTGCACAAGGTGTAGAATAATTGTTGCTACCCAAGTGACAAGGACAAAATGAGTTCAGTGCACACTAAATGTTGGCAGTGCTATATACAGTACAGTGCAATTCAGTTTGTCTTTGTCCTTTGTTGGTGGAGCATTCATTATAATCTAGTGCACACAGTTTCTGCTATACAATAATTTACTAGCATCTAATATATCATGGCATATGCTTGAAGATAATTACATTACACTTTCCCTGGTGCAATTTCTGCACAATGCCTCCTTAAAAGAAGTGCTGAACCATAACAAGTATTTACAGCTAACGGCCAGACAGCGAGGCCAGCCCTGGCATTTAATTTTCCTTCCTCTGAAAACATTCCCATGCAGTCTGTCTCCCTGTCTGTCTGTCTGTAAGTGCCTGAGGCCAGGGTAAACAGATTGATGCTCTTGAGGAGACAGGAGAAGGGCGTAACCGGAGCCATTGCCTGGCTCTGCTGGTGATGCTGAGCTTGGTAGAAAGGCAAGCTGTACCTAATGGGTGGGGTGGGGGTTGCAGCAGGAAGCGGGGATTTGGTTCGCTGCTCTAGGGGGGGCTCACATTCTGCCCTGGGACAGAACTGCTGCAACATGAACCGCCTATCTGCAGGGCATTAGTCAAGTCCCACTATTGACCAAGCCCCGGAGCGAAAAGCACATCGCAATGTACACAGACAGACACACAGAAACATAGATGCACACACATGCACAAAAATAGAGGCTGGAGAGAGAGAGAGAGAAAAAGAGAGAGTTGGAGGAATGGACAGGAAACCCAAGAGAGACAGCAAGCAATCAATTAGCTCCCCTCCCGTCCACAACACACCAGCAGTGGAGTCTGTGCAGCCATTAGTTGTCCTTTGGAAGATATAATAAACAGGCACTAGAAAGGGTTCAGTGTTCTCCACATAACTTTCACTGCCAATGACCACATTACCCAAAATAAATACACTCCATTGATTAGGTAAGCAGAAAGAGTATGACGGAGATATATAATGTGTGCTGTTGAGTGAGCTTGCCTGCCTACAGATACACATAGGCCATACAGGTACAAGCTAATTTGGAATTAACGAGCGGGGGATGAGTGTATAATCCTGCTGCCATATTTGCTCTTTTTTGTCTCTTTCCAGTTGGCCCAGCCTGTGTGTGTGTGTGTGTGTGTGCGCGCGTGTGTGTGCATCTAAGTGAATTTAGATCCGCTCATTTCAGCTGGAGCAACAACAGCAGGTCCCGGTTCTGCATCTACCCTGCATTAGTGCTGCAGCAGCGACAGTTTCCTATCCAATGAAACGTAACACAATAGAAAACACAATTTCTTAAGAGAAAAAAATCCACCCTCGCATATTCTAACACAGATACAATCAATGTGTGATGTTGAATGTGTTGTCAAGACAACCTGTCGTGTCTAATTCTCATTCAGTAAGTGAGTTTCTGTGTTTCCCAGAATGCCTTCTGACAGCCCACCGAGAAGAGCCGTGACCTTGTTGCTTTCAAACTAGGGTGGGCATATGGACATATAAATATAGCAAACTAGCCAACAAGCTCTTCAACATTAAGGCTTGTCTGTAATTGCAGCTCTGCCTCTTATCCAAAATGGAACATATCTTGTGGCTGCATTGCATCATCAGAGCCAGTCTCTTTCAAAAAAAAAACAAAAACCCATAAATAAATAAAATAAAATACTTTCTTATTCTGGGCTTAGCATATCTCATGCAAGCTGGCCATTAAAGTACTACAGCTTCCCAGTATTCTATTTACCATGGTGACTGCGTGACACTTTTTCACCTTCGTGTCTATCACATTAAGTAAAGTTTTTTCTCTAGTGTTCAATTCATGCATTCCATACATTCAGTTATAAGACTTTGTTTACTAGGTCACAGGCCTGCAAGCCATATCTATAGAGGTGAGCTGGGCAGCTAATGCGAGCCAGCAAACAAAAGCAAAACCCCTGAAACACCTTTTCTCCTGGATTTGGCAAACAGCTGTTCAATATTTTGGATGATAAGCATACAGATCACTTAAGATTGTAACTGTCTTGTTGTCTTCGTCCCATTATGTTGACATTTTCTTCACCATAGAAACGGAATCACCTAATTCTGCACTGCTGTACATCTATTGCCTGAGTCTGCTTTGCCAAATGGTGCAGTGACGTTATGATTTAATTTTTGGCTTTAAAGGATTGGTGACTAAGAGGTTTTATGTTCAGTAAAAGTTGCTTGGTTGAACTGAATAAGCTGCAGTTGGACTTTTTGGACCATTAGATTTTTGGGGGAAAGCTGAACAACATAGTTGACAATCCCTGTCTATAGCCATGACCATGATCTATTGAGGCTAATCTTAGAGGAGAAATTGCTATCTCTACCTCTGCTGTGATTGATTACTCCTTGTATGACGGTTGAACGTATTGTTCTTGTTCTTTGATTCTGAGGGATAGACACCAAAACCTGACATTTCTGAGCTGAAAAAATTATAACTCCATTTTACCTCTCTTGA
The DNA here is from genome assembly GCA_900302535.1 of Neoniphon sammara. NCBI lineage: Eukaryota > Metazoa > Chordata > Actinopteri > Holocentriformes > Holocentridae > Neoniphon > Neoniphon sammara. The sequence continues at coordinate 10,316 of OMKZ01018374.1, read as the reverse complement.
AAATACCTCAGCATGGTGTCACATTGTCTACTTTTGGCCAGTTATCCGTGGGAAAAAGTGCACCATTAAACAAGGCAATGGATACTAGTTAATAGGAGGCAGCTCTTTAGCCTTAATACCCCTATACTAAAGAAGTCCTATATACCTACAAACCTGCGTGTACACTGCAGAGTCGTCTCTATAAATGGATCTTTCGTTAAGTGCTCTTATGCAGTAATGTAATCTACACCAGGAAATGCTCTCAGACTATTTATTGTGCTTTTTTAGTGCTGAATAATTGATTACACAATCAAGCATTCATGCCCGGGATTGGGCTGTCAATAATGGGTTTCGTAAAGTAAAGTTCAAGCCTCATGTGGTCTTCTCTGAAACCAATACTCTCAGATATATGAGTAAAAATATATTCAACTTCTCTGTAGCAAAGTCTGCAGACACTCCGGCTGCTCAAGACCAGTCCCGCTGCCTTTTGTGCTGCAGGTTGCCAGGCTGCATGTAGAACCTCAATACATTTCAACTGATGCCAGTCATACTGCTTAAAAATGGAGAACCTCACTCACCCAGGTTGCTGGGCCACATGAAACAAACAGAATCAAAAGACAGGTGCAGAATCTTAGCTTTAGAGCTGTCAAATTGTATCGTGAAAAGCAGACATCATGACTACACTTTAAAGTACCCACCCACAGCTTTGAAAACAAAAATCCCTGCACCACCAAGATCTGTTGTGGGAACTGCAGGACCTGCCCGCCATGCACAGACCTCTGTTGTAAAGTTTTCAACATATAACACACATAACAGATATTTCACAATCTTCAGTTCATAAATTTCCTATACCTTATTGATCTAGAAGCTTCAATCAAAAGTGAAATAATGTAGTATGAATAATGTATAAGAAATAGATGTGTTTTTCAGTATATTCAGAGCATATAACATATTCTATAATTAATATATTCATGCTTGGTAGTCCTGAGACAATGATTAAAAAAATAACAATTTCAGATGAATAGAGTCTGCAAGGACAAAGTTACTGTTGATTTAAATGCTGTTGAAGCTGTTGAAACACGCTTCAAAGGTGAATGAGATGATGATGTCATTTTAAGGAGAATCTCTTATAATTCAAAGTAAGCCAGTCAATATCAGAAAGTATCAGCTCTGAGCTGCATGGTGGAAATAACTTTGCCTGACCGTCACACATATGCCGGGTCTGAACCCTGACAAACACCTGGTCACTGCCTCCCTCCCATGCTAATAACTTGCAGTGCTGATAAATAGTCACAGCACTTCGTCTTTTGAAAAGCATGTCAAGAAAGTGAGATATCTGGCCTTATTTCACCTCAAGAACGCTGCCCCACTTTCTCCATTACAGCTTTGGATTGCTTGACCCAGGCATTTTTCGGTCCTTGCCTGAGTAAAACACTGAAACCTGAATGAAGATATGTAGACTGAGATACATAGTCTGCTGTTGAATGTACGATTTGTTCTGTTTTGGCACTGATGTGAACTCTCCTTGTCTTTGTACCATCTGTCAATATGTGCTGTGATACTCTGTAAGTTGTGTGTTACTAAATATAGCTGTGTACCAAGGCTGCAAAGTCTTCTATATTACTTGTACTCTTTCAGAGACTATAGATTTGTAAATCTGTAAACTCCAGGCATCTGTTCATTTGTCAAAGTGTCAAAGCCCAAAATAGTGAGAATTCTTTCAACCCATAAAGAGCTTTGCATTAGCATGATTTAGTTTAGTTTATTTTGCACGATTAGAAAAATACACAGAAATGACAAAAGCAACACACAGCAACTACAGTGCATGAAGAGGCAAAAAACCCAAAGGGCTTATTAGAAGCCTCCACCTTGATAGTATTAAAATTTCACATTAATACAAAAAACACAAACAAAACATACAACAAAATTCATAACTATATGAAATAACTGCAGAAAAACAAGAAAGAAAGAAGGAAAGAAAGAAAGAGAAATGTGGACATTGTGCTGTATTTTTGATCTTCAAAATGTTCTATTTGCTGATTTTATAGCATATTTTATAGGATATTCTTTCTATAGCATATTCTTTTCTGCTGCAATAACTCACTCTTTCCTCGTGAAGTCGTTAAAGTAATTTAAGCTCCATATCATCTCATCTTGCATTTTTCTGATTTTGATGATTTGATCTCCGTGCTGCAGGATCTACCCTAATGCTACATATTCAGCTCTGCCTCAAATTTGCCCAGTCTCCCCATCACATCATTCCCTTCACTTCACCTTGGCCTCCTCAATCCCAAAAGCAGAATCTGCACTCAGGGTGACAGGGTGTCCTCATGTACAACTCTCCACCTCTGGAAATCACAACCCCATAATGTCAGAGCTGCTTCCAGTGAATCTTTGAAACCCCTAATGAAAACTCACCTGTTTAGACAGGTTTTTAAATTTTAATGTCATGCCACACTGTTTTTCTCCAACTTTCTATCTTTCCTGTAGCATGTGAATAAGTTAGGTCCTAGTTATAAATAAATTCCTATTTTTGGTCCTTATTCACTTATAGTGCCCTTTCATTAGAAGTGGTACTAATAATAAACTGTATAATTCTATAATTATATAATTCTAATTACAATTAGTAACAGCATCATAGTCTAGTCTAAAAGGGGAAGAGTGTGCCATTATGTGTACATGAATTTAACCATATTAATGTAATCATAACTCTAGTACATCCATTAGCAGTCAGCGCATACCTATCCATATCCATGCAAAGGTCAGGGAAATCAATAGACCAATAGCTGGATATGTGGTCAACACAACACGGTAATTCGGTATTCCACTGGCATGCTGTCTGTTATGCATACTCAAGGGAATGCTGGCAGCAGCTAGAAAGCCAAAAAGTCAGGGAATGTCTGTCTAGCAAGAGGCTGACCTGCACTTTTCTCAGGGCAACACAAAGTTTCCGTCAGTTCCTATTCAATTCAACAACAGATATGTACCAAGTATGCCACTTCAATGAATGGAACTTACTCTGTTATTATGCCCCTTCCTGCTCTGCTTTTTTTTCCCTTGTCTTTTTCACAATAAACCTCTTTCTTTGACCAGACACCAAAACAGTCAAATTTAGAGGCAATAACCTGGGATAGTAAGTAACCAAATTACCACACAGAAATGAATAAACCATTTTATCTGTGACAGGGATTTTCTACACAGTCTTCCTGAATGAGTGATGTGTGGGACAAGACTTACTAATCAAGTGTATGGCTCTTATGAGTGACTCAACACCAAATAAATCTTTCTTTTGAGTTCCAAACTGCTATCCTGGTATTAGAGTTTAGTTTTAGATACAGCCATGGTCGTTTATCACACAAGCACATTTCAGTGGACCTCCTCAATTTATCACAACAAACACTGACACGAGACATTTTCTGTCAGTATCTGACAGTGCTTCTCTCCACATTTCTGTGGTTCCCACTCCAAATCTAGGTCTCCATATGCAAAATGTTCAACTCACAACTATGAATCAAAACCTGAAAATTTCCACCTTTTACACTGTCTGACTGTTACACCAAATCTCAGAAAGATTGAGCACTTTAAAATAATTTATACTTAGTTGTTTCCCAGGCTTCTCACTGCAGTGTACTGTACCTCTCTGAAGTTCTCGGGGCCACACTCTAAACCCCTGAAGTTACACTCAAGCAGCATGTCCTCCACGCGGTGTCGCGTGCGGTTGAAGAACTCATCCAGGCTGAAGCGAGAGCCAGGTGGGCGGTCAGGCTCGGGGGCAAGTGGGATCCCAGGGGCCATGTTGTCTTCGTAGCCCAGCAGAGGGCCCATAAAGATGAGGTCACTGTAGCTGATCTGGGACTTCCTGAAAGTGTTGTAGTTACAGATAGTGACAGCCGGAAAGGTCATGTTTTTGGCCACTCTCTCATCCAGCATCGTGACATGGTCATACTGGAGGTAATACAGCACTCTGTCAACCACCTGGAACAGGAAGGCAGACAGGGCAAGGAGAAAGACCACTGCCCACAGACCCTGACGGACACCAAACTTTTTGTTCTCCACAAACACATGGTTTGCACCGTGGAGCGAGCAGCCGCCAAAGAATGTGGCCAGGTCATCCACCTGGCCGACGTCTTCTTCCTCATCGTTGTAAAGATCTGTTTCGCCACAGCCGTCCAGGTATTCCTGTGAGTCCCCGTCACCGTAGCCCTTTTTCACCCGCTTGTAGTGGTCATCGAAGCCGTCTTTAAAGGATCCCCCACCAGGCTCATCATCCGCTGAGAAGGAGATGGTGCACATGATCCGGACAGGCATAGTGGCTAGATAAACAGGCTAATACCGCTTTTAACAGATGCCAATCTGAAGTCAGAGGTCCAGTGGTAAATCAAGTCTTTATGGATGTTGTGAAATACAATTTAACCAAATCTGAAAGAACTGAGCTCAGACTGCAAAATCCTCAAGTGACAAAATCATGCAAGAAGAAAAGCCCCAATAAGCCGAATCTGGCTACTGATGCAAAACCTCTTCATCGATCAAAATCAACCCAGACTTCATCAATTGGAGAATTAAAAACTTCCACACGGACCATATCAATTCAGCCACAGACAAGGAAATCTATGACATGCCTCAGTGTCTCTTTAAGTGGAGTGTCAATCAACGAGAGCCTTGCTGTCCCAGTACAGATAAAAAGTTCATCTCAGGGAAAGACCACAAGCAAACCGCTAACTCCACTCCCTGCCGTTCACATCTGCACTGGATGGAGAACAGATGCCTTGTCTGGCTTTGTCCTTGCGTCTCTGGAGCAGATACACCCCACAGAGCAATTTCGAAAGGGAGAAGAAGAAGAGGAGGAGGAGGAGGAGGGGAGAGGAGGTGAGGCCATGAGGAATACAGGACACAGAATACTCCCCCAGGGCCCAGCTACAGGTCACCGTGCTGGGGCCAAGTTTCACCATTTACAGGAAAAAAAGCCATGACGCAGACAGAGAGAGTAAGAGATCAGCAACCACTATGAAGCAGAAAAAGCATTAAATAGGCTGTTTATTTCTGCTGATTTTACTGTTCAGCATGATCTCACTCCTCTACTCAAAACCTCATCTCGGCTAAGTTGTATTTTCAAATGCAAATGGAATCTATTGAAATGAGAAGAGATGAGATGAGAGACTCTAGAGTAAATTGGGAAAGACACCCACACTGGAATACAGCATCCCTGCTTTATCTGCAATGGTTTGATGACACGATTGGTCGGTCTAAAGCTCGTAAAGGTGCACTTCTGCTCTTTTTCCTCATGTGTTTGGGAGCTCTTATAATGAGCTTTAAAGGGCAGAGAGACAAAAAAGTAGAGTGAACATCACCGCATAAGAGTTGTCCTTTAGAAAGATTTTGAGGGAGAGGAAGCATTGAGTTCATGTGTTACACCTAATTCCATATTCAAGAAATAAGCCATAACACAGCAGTCACCAAGGAGGAAAATGAAGAAATTTAATCAAGGCCTTCCTTTCCTCTGTTTTTCAATCTAATGGCTCATTTTACCAACTATTCCCTTTCAAATTACCAACTCATCCATAGCTTCAAGCGGTTTTGAGGGAAGCAGATTAACTGAAAACAAATACAACTAGTGAAGAGGAAAAGCATCTTAAATGGATCCTCTCATTACTGGATATGGAGATGAATGCAGAATCCCAGCGGTGGTGTTGGTTGCAATATGAAAAGGAAACGTAAGAAACTGATCCATCTGTATTGATCCAGCTCCATTAGACTGTCAAGAGATTATTTTCAGAAACATGATGGTGCCAGAAAGCGAAACCTAAGGCCTATTTACTGGATAACAACATTCTTTCCAAAAAAAGAAAGAAAGAAAGAAAGAAAAACAACTTATTACCTATTGATGCTATGGGCTACTGTGAATGAACACCAACATTCAATCTGTAAAACCAGCCAAAAACATATCTCGTCTGATCTTAACTAGTGAGTTGAGATTCTAAACCAAAATAACCAAACAGCTACGAGCACATATTTCCATCATGATGAAATGGTAATATCAGGTGAGGAGCTGAGAAAGTCGGCAGCCTTGGTCAATATGTGTCCAGCTGCAGCTGTTGAGATTGTCTATCACAGAGAGACTGGTGATGATAAGAGAGCAAACAAGCAGAGTTGAGGCTTGGCCCTGATCCAGCTCTATCTTGTACCCTGCTCAACAGTAGAGTCTGATAGCCTCCAATTCCTGAATATGTATTAGTGATCCCAGAGAGCCTCCGGCATCCAGCTTGACCTAACACGAATAAAGTCACCCCGGCTCCCTCAGCTGCTGTCCGGAAGTCTTCTGAGAGGAACTACACACAATGAATATGCACATAAGTTAACATCCTGGATTTGGCCCAAGATGGTAAGTTGTGAAATTGTTCGGAGAAGGTGAATCCTCTGAATGGATGCAAATGAATCTGACAAACAAATTAAAGTACTTTGTGCCAAACTGCCTTAATTATATTGTCAGCGTAGGCTTAATGATGTATAAAGTATTTTTGCACTAAATCTCTTGTTTTGGCATTCGGTTTCTTATCAAATAGGGAAAAATCCAACATTCAACATCGACTTCTCTTGCTCCCTCACCTTCCAAGTCTCCCTCTTTATCCATCTCCCTCCCTCCCTCTATCTTCCCTTCACCCATCCCACCCTCACTCCTTTCCTCTTTCTCCCTTCCCTCTCTCTCCCTCCTTCCCATGTTCAATCCACATCAGCATGGATACTGATGTCCACTAGGGGGCAGCAGCAGACCACCTAAACCTGTAGTTTCTCCTTGGGGATATAATTACCATGACAAAGCAGCAAAGGCCTTGATGCATAGGCAACAATTTAAGGTGAAGAAGATGGAAATCTATCAACAGTTATGACAGTTTGTTTTTTTTATATATCACATATATTTACATAGATACTGAATTTGCCCAAGTGAATCATCAAAATGTTGCTTGCTTATCGTGATGATCATCACATCCTTTTGGCACTAACAAATATACTGCCGCTGGTAGACACCAAATAAATGAATAAATAAAAACACTTGCTGGAGTGGCCTGTTGAGTTAGGAAAAAGGCAGCGAGCAAAGATAGAATTCACTGGCAATGAAATACATATTCATTTTGTGGTCTCATAAAACATTGATCTGAGATTTTAACTAAAAATCACTACTTCATCTTAGTTTAGGACCTGATGAGGTGACTTCAATCCCATCAAACGACCCTGAGAGCCAAACAGCCCCAGGACCTGTCTCCTGTCAGCATCATCCTTGGCTTTGATCTCCCTAGCTTTGGGAGAAAGTTTTTTGTTTTGCTTATTTGTCTTCACAGATGGACACCAAACTTGCCAAGATCATAGGGAAATAGAATACAATTTGATAACATTTTGGGGTGGATTTTCAAATTGGGTCAAAGGGTGGCAGTGTTGTAGTGTGAGTGGCTGTGGTCATGACTGTTCCCTTGGGGCTGGGATTTCAACGAGGCTAAACATTTAGCCATGGTCAGAGTGAGAAGAGAGCAGGGCAGATGAGAGGAGAGGTTTAGCGTTCCCTTTCAAGTCCCTCTCTCCAGCCCTGCTTACAGCTAGGACCGACCTGGCGTTGCCATGGATACATCCTGGCCGTCAGCAAGAGAGGATGCACAAAGCCCATTACTCAGAACATGCATATAGTCACACGCACGCGCGCACACACACTCAAAATACACACAAACATGACAACCCTCTATCCATCTTTCTTACACACACACACACACACACACACACACACACACACAAAACATTAAATAGACCCTTCACTGATCCATGCAGATAATTTCCCTTTGCCTATACCTTATAGATTCAACTCAAACTGCGATTTGAAGTGTGGACAAAAAGAGCATCAAAATTTCATGGGAAAATAAATAAATAAATAAAACAAACATAACAAATATCACAAAGAAAAAAAAAGACTCGTCACATCAAGGAGGTGATATTACTTGTTCAGGAACCATGTTCAATCAATAGGCCAGCATTCATACTTTTAAATGACTGTGGTATTCAATGGAGCCAGCCTGTACAGCAATAACAAAGAGTCAGAGTATAAAATCTGGTCCATTCCCAGAAGAATGGAGGGTAGAATGAGGCAGAGGCAGAAGGCAGTGATGCCGCTCTCACAAACGCAGTATTCTATCTTCACCTTTCAACAGGGGGCATCGCTATCTGATACACAGAGCGCTGTGCACAGTAGCTCCCCCGCTGGGAGGAAACAATTGGGTGAGAACAATGACCTGCTTTTAAGTGAGTTGTTTTGGCCAGGGAACACATTTCTCATTTAAGACAGCACAGAGATGATAAACAACTTCATGACTTGTCCTATGATATGGCTGATAACAGGCAACTGATTCTGTGATAACACACCTAGCTGCAACGCGCTTGGAGATGGTATCCCTAGTTATGGACTACAATGTATTTGAATCACACACAGAATGTAGCTATGAGAAAAAAAGACATACAAACGTGCATTGTCATAACTAAGGTGGGAGCAGGATATCAAGTTTTGGTCTGGCAAAACATCTCCTGTCCTCTCAAATGGATCCAGTCTGCCTAACAGGAGCCGTCACGTCAACTGAAAGTCTTTAATATCTATGGTGCACTGATGGCACACCACATGCACTTGAACAGATGCATTCTCAGTGGTATGCTGTTAAGTTAAGGAAAGATTAGCACAGATCCACTTTACTTAAATCATTTTAGAATAAAGGCTGCTGTGTCAATCAACATTTTGAAGGGGGTGAAAAGTGAAACGACATTTCTGCAAATAGTTTGATTATTGACAACAATCTTGCACACTACTAATTTCTTTCATTTTAACCATTTCTTCAAGTTAATCACTGATCCATTGGTATTGTGTAACACTGCATCACAAGTATCCCAGGTCTGTTTGTGTTGGCTGGGCTATCTTATATAGAGGTTTAGTGTCACATGGTTTAAATTCTGGTTCAGTAAAATAATTCCATAATAAAAAAACGACACAGTAAATGAAGGGCATAAATTATAGTAACACCACCTACACAAGTTTATATATGATACAGAACAATACAGTGGCAGCACAGCACAAGGCTCAGTTTCTCCGTCCCTATATAGAAAGATCTAGTTTCCCATAACATTCTCCTTTACACAAACCTGACCTTGTCTAATAAGATTCAGGGAAGATGACAAAATGAGAGATACATCGCAAGAGGTTTATTGAAGGGCACAACCGTCATAAAATGCTAACGTTTCAGCTAGTAAGCATTCATCAGCGCCTCGATGGGGGTGTGCTGCCTTTTACTCATTTCGGGAAATCTTCTGTGGGATTTATGTGCTTTTTAGTCCAGCATTTGTCAGGAAGATATCAATCGTTGAAGTGCAATCTCCCTTTCCTGTAACTGCAAGAAAGAATTTGCAGGTCAGTTTAGTATACTTGTCTTTAGTATTTTAACTGAGCAGATGTGGCACACCTTACTCATCTGGTATTGTGAGACAGTTAATTGCTAACTACTTGGGGTGACATGGTGACTCAGTGATGCCATGATGATGTCCAGTGTGATGTCCAGACATGATGACTTCCTTGCTCTGTCAATCTTTCCTGTCTATTTCCAATTTGAACTACCAAAAAAGCAAAAAATAACAAAATATAAACAAAAACAAAAATGACTCGCCACTACTAAGAATTACTCACTGCTTGACCATGGTCAGGAGCACGCCTAATGTCAAACAGCATTTGACTTGTTCATTTAGAAAAGCCCACAGCACTGGGGTAGAAACTACTCCCTGAAGCAGCTGGTTCATGTCACAGCCCGTCTTGTAGCATAAAGCAGATCCTGCTCTGGACACAGTGACACCGCTAACGAAAGCCTTCAAAAACAGATCTCTACCACAGCTGATTCTCTGCTTCTTGTCTCCATCTCTGCGGCCTTCCTTCACCCACTGCAGTGCCCTGGCCAAGGCCACCGACGGCCCTTCAAATGTGACTAAGTGCTGATGACTCAGGAAAATAGAAGGTAAATCCCTGAGCGGGGCCGGAGTGCTGCTCGGTGGGGGCGACCACAGCAGGACCGCACTTCTTGCAGGGTTTTCATCACAGTACGGACTGAGGTCAAAATCACTGACCCGAGGGCTGTTAACGATCACGAGGCAAGACCAGAGACTCATGTTGGGGTTGAGAGGCAACAGCCGGTACAGAATATGAATTGAGAATACAAAACAGGGTAATAGATGAGGATTCAGTATGTCGAAACACAGTTAAATTCACAATGAAGCAGCATGTTGAGAGCATCTTGCTTCTGTAATTTGACATTTTGACATTTCCAGCT